>VWPU01000322.1:0-34490 GCA_013398955.1 Callaeas wilsoni | reverse complement strand
GTTCCCCTCGGCCCCCGCCCCTTGGTCTTCCCCACCTCCTGCCGGGTCTCCTGCGGTTTCGCTCAGATCCTCTCCAGGACCCCCTCTCAGTGCCTGTCCCGCTCCGGCCCGGTCACCCTGTTCTCCCCCACGCCCCATAAATCCCCCTCACAACCCCTTGGGCTCCCTCCCCGGGTCTCCTCCCAGGAACCCCCTGCTATGTCGCTATGTCCCTGTATCCTCTCTTCCAGTGTCTGGCAGTGCACTCCTCAGTATCCCCATTCCAGCCCAAGACCCTTCAGCCCCACATCCCAGATGGGACATCCCACTGCGCTCAGAACCCTAGGGACAGGGATGGGAACAGGCAGGGGCTGTTGGGCAGGACCCTACCTGACCCCAGGTGTCTTGTCACCAGGGCCAGGGCCACCTCGAGGTCCCTGGCCTCTCTGCTCCCTTTTGCTCCCAGATTCTTGCACCTGGGCTGCAATTTTTTTCCCCCTTCCCTTCATCTGTTGATGGAAATGATTTACAACCGGCTTACACGGGCCGCCTGATCCAGGCCTTCACTGGACGGTCAGATTAACTGAGGGTCCTTCTGATAAAGATAATTACAAGGGGACTCCGCATTAACTTTGCATTATTAAAGAAAGACCCAAATCTCCTATCGCAAGCTGTTCCTGGGATTAGCAGAACAATAACTTTCATTTAGGATAATTGCCGTGGCCGGCGCTGGGGGCTGGCGGGGGGGACCCTCTGGACCATCGTGCTTCGTACCAAGAAAGGCAAATGGGTGTGAGGGCAATGGGAGGTGTGGGAGCATGGTCACACTTCCAAAGCCACCAATTTGGGGTACTCTTGTGATCGGGATGCAGGGATGCTTGGGGCATCCCCACCCAGTGCTGCTCCCTGCCCAGGCACAGGGCACCCTGGGATCCCCTTGGGCATCTTCGCTTCTCCGGAGTGGTTTTGCTGCAGTTTTGCTGGAATAGGAGACTTTCACTGCTAGGCAGGGAGGATCTGCCACAGTAATTAGAAGTCATAATCCGGCCACCACCCACAACAAATTTCCTGTTCAAGCAGATATTAGTGGTTAAAACCCTAATTTTTGATGTTGTCCCAGAATCAGCTTGATTTCAGCAGTTTACATTGAGGCTGAGCTGTTGGGAGAGATGATGAAGCCTTAAATATGCATATGGCCTAGGCATTTGGAAAGTTTGGGGATAAAGCACGTATAATTGCTCCTAATCAGTTTATGAAACATAAAAGCTCAAACCCAAGAGAAAGCCGATAGATGCAGAAATGGAAATAGCGATTAAATCTCCCCATGCTGGCAAGGTGGCCTGGATATGGCGCTGCTGCCCAGGGCGGAGGGTGACCGAGGCCATGCCCTGGGGGATAGGGACACACCCGGACAGGACGGTGGGATGGGATGTGGGGACACTCCTGCTGCCACCCCCAGCTCCCCCAGCCACAGTGAAGACGGGCATCTCCACCGGTCCTTTGGACAATAAATCAGTTAAAGGATATCTTGATATATGCTCATCAGATAGGATTAGCTGGGATTAGACTAATCAGTAAATGTTTCTCTGCTCATTATTTTCCAAGGAAGATTTTCAGCTGATTCTCCGACGCCGAAAGATTATTAATCGCTTAAAGAGCAGAACATCAAACATCGCCCCTTGCTCTAATTTCCCTGGGGTTTGCCCCCCCACCTCCATGGGCAGGGTGCCTGTGCCAGCCAGCCCAGCAGCCTCAAGGTGCCCCAGCAGGCAGAATCTCCATGGGGTTCTACCAGAGCAGCCCAAGGCCACAGGACCCCGGCCTCGGTGCAGTCCCACGTCCCAGGGGTGAGTGCTACCTGCAGCTGATGCTGGAGCACCCCCATCCCTGCTGCGCTCTGCAGGACTAGAGACACAGCGAGGTGGGACCGTCCCCAGGTTGTGCCCTCCTCCCCATGGCTGCTCCACCACCATGTCAGACACCTGCCATGACCTACAGGATGGAGGGCACGTATGATGGGATGGGTGCCTGGAGCTGTCCCGCTCAGACCCCAGAAACAAGTGTTGCTAGTCCTTAGGGAATTACAGATACGTGCAGCATTTTGGCAGACCCTCCTCAGCCAACGATTGCTCCAGAGCCAGCATTTGGTGGGTTTTTGGAGTCCCTGTCTTCACTATGGGGCTCAGGGAAAGCCCCAGAAGGATGTGCACTCACCCTGCAACCACCTGCTGCAGTAATGAGGAGGGGGTAGCAAGGAGAAGGTATTGAAGGGCCTGGTTTAGGGGATTAGTAATGGGATAAGACAGCTTTCACCTCCCTGGTTTAGATATGAATCAGGTCAATAATAAAGGACCATCTGACAGTTTCAGGCAGCTCAGGGTGAAAGAGGCTCCTGTGCCCCAGGCTGGATGGAGAACCCATCTCTAAAAGCCCAGGTCTTACTGCACACCCATCCGTTATACCTGCACCAGCAGTCACAGCCCGGTACTCCTCCCCAGCTCCATCAGCTCCCGGCACACAAGCACGGGAGCAGGTTGGAGCCTGCTCCCCCAGGGATGATGCTGGTGCCACAGCCCCTGGGCGTCTGCTCTGTAGGGCAAGCTCGACCGGCCTGTTGGTGGCCATGGTGGGCTTTGCACAGGCATAGGGTGACCCAGAAGTGGAGAGCAGCAGGGTGATCAGCCAACTGACGGCAACACAGGCAATTTGGCAAGGGTGAGAACCTCAGTAAATGTGGACAGACGAAAAAGGGCTTTTCTTCCATGTCCTCCAGATCCTGCTGGGAACATGGAGAAGTAATGGCTGTTGAGAAAGCATTGCCTCTGACACGTGAGTGAAAAGGAACTGAGAACCTGGCCATAGCTAGGGGAGAAGGCAGCAAAGAGGGGGGTGTTGCAGGCAGTCACAGGTGTATTTTGCAAGGCTAAATCCCCACCTCTGAGTTACAGATGAGCCTCCTCCTCAAAATGCAGGCAATGAGACTTTCCTCAGGCTGCGGAAGGGATCAGTGGTGGATTGTGTGTGCGCTCCTGGCCAGTTAGAAATAGGTATATGGCCAAGTACCGTCCATTTTGGGGTGATTGATTTGCAGAGGCAGGTGGCATGAACAGGTTAAATGAATCAGGGAACCTCTGCTCCCTGCACTGTCAGGCTGTGGGAAGTGCTTCATTTGTAGCTCGACTGGATGTGGATGAAGCAGAGGGTTTGCAGGGCGAGCGCAGCCACAGCTGGCCATGCACCACCTGCTCAGCGCTGTAGCATCGCCAGCCCAGCTTACTGCAAGTGTTGTCAGCCCTAATTTGGCACGGGGGGTCCCTTTCCGTGTACCACTCCGCACGCCCCAGAGACATCCCTACTAATTCCTCTGCACAGATTTCTGTCTTAAGGCATTTGCCTTTGATTAAAACCAGAAGAGCAGTCACGGTTTAAGTGGAGTTTAAGAGCAAACCATGTGCAGCTGCACAGGGCGCTCACATCTGGAGTGTCACAGATTTAATCAAACTGCTGGGAAGTGCCGCACGCAGACAGCTGTCACAGCAGCCTAGAGCCCATCTCCTAATTAATTCCTAGCCAACACAGGGCAAACAAATGACCATCAAGGTGCTACACCTACAACCTCGATTGGAAGCATGGCTGGCAGTTGGTGAGCAAGCAGAGCTCACCCCGTGTATCTCCAAGGAGCTATAGGTGATGTAGCCCATGGAAAGCCCTGTTCCTGCTCCTAGAGAAGAGACTGGAGCTTGTTCCAGAGGTTTGTGTATGTATGGGAACAGGAGGCACAGCGTGTTCAGGAAGAAACCCAGATGGAGTAGGCACAACAGCTGTAGCTCCGATTTCTGGTTGCTCCTTCAGCTGCTGCTTTTTGCTTCCACTCCTTCTTGCTTCTTCCAAACCTGTTGCTTTCTAGTACCATTTATCTGCCCATCTCACATCCCCATGGGCAACCCCCTCTGGTCCTACACGGGATGTGTGAGCCGGGACACAGCCCTCCCTGGAGATGCTCTGCCTGGTGCTACCCAGGGCCTGGCACCTGGCGCAGGTTCTGGGCGAGCTCTGCTGCCACAGCCTTAAGCAAAATCTGGGCAATGGCAAAACAGGTCAGGCCCAGACTCGGTTCTCCTTGGTGCTCATTCACAGCTCATTAAAGCTAATTGAAATGACTACCAAAGCTGGGTCTATGTGAGTGTTTGGAATCTCTGGGCACAAGGCACAACTAGGCTGGGAATATCCAACTGTGAGGAGCCCCAAACTAGCCGATGGACTGTCCATTCCAATTAGCCCCACAAAGGAGCTATTATTCCTTTGCACTATGCTTGTCTGATTACTTTATCTTATTATTTTTTGATCATTCCTCCAAAATGTGCTAATTAAACAGAAATCATCAAGTCAATTAGAGAAACACTCATTAAAGCTGAAAAGAAAAGAAAGTATCAGCAGAAGAAAAACGGCTGTGAGGGTCCCAAACACACACAATAGCTGCCACATTCATTAAATCAGCAACTCCCAAAAGAGGGGTAGACATTGTCCCACTCTGGTCCGCACCCTGGAAATGAAACTTCCCAAGCGATGGAGTCAGATTCCTTTCCTTTCCTTTCCTTTCCTTTCCTTTCCTTTCCTTTCCTTTCCTTTCCTTTCCTTTCCTTTCCTTTCCTTTCCTTTCCTTTCCTTTCCTTTCCTTTCCTTTCCTTTCCTTTCCTTTCCTTTCCTTTCCTTTCCTTTCCTTTCCTTTCCTTTCCTTTCCTTTCCTTTCCTTTCCTTTCCTTTCCTTTCCTTTCCTTTCCTTTCCTTTCCTTTCCTTTCCTTTCCTTTCCTTTCCTTTCCTTTCCTTTCCTTTCCTTTCCTTTCCTTTCCTTTCCTTTCCTTTCCTTTCCTTTCCTTTCCTTTCCTTTCCTTTCCTTTCCTTTCCTTTCCTTTCCTTTCCTTTCCTTTCCTTTCCTTTCCTTTCCTTTCCTTTCCTTTCCTTTCCTTTCCTTTCCNTCCTCTCCTCTCCTCTCCTCTCCTCTCCTCTCCTCTCCTCTCCTCTCCTCTCCTCTCCTCTCCTCTCCTCTCCTCTCCTCTCCTTCCCATGGCTTTCCCAGCTCCCATCCCAGGAGTACAGTGGGCCCTCACACAGCACCTTCTCCACACTCACACCCAGCACATCACCAAGCAGAAGTCTTCCAGAACAATGCTTCCCTTTGCACCTCCCTCCCCTGGCCTGGAAGCAGGACACAGGAAAATCCAGGAAAACATGTAAACCAGTGATTTCAGCGAGTAAAGAAAGAGAGATCACAGTTTGTTCTGACCCCAGAGCGGCAGAGCGTCCAGCTCAGCTCTGGTGCTGCCCAGCCTTTGCATTTCCAAACCAGTTCAGCCATGCCTAATCATAGGCGCTATGCTCTGAGACCTAACAGAAGCACTTCTCCTTTAATTAATCTCCAAGTTTGCTATCTGAGTGCTGTGCCATATGGTATTGATTTTTCAGCTTGGTATGACAGCACTTGCCATGAAAGAAACTAACCTAATTAAAGCAGGGGACACCAGCACACAGGCAACTACTCTCACTGTTCCCCTTAACACGGCTTTCTAGATCGGCTCTCCTGAGAGCAAACAGGTGCTGAGACGGGGCACCTCTGCTTGCAGGTGAATTCAGAGGCTTTGGCTGTGCAAAGAGGTCCAGATCCCTTTCGCAGCGCTGGCCTGGGCTTGCTGTGACAAATGGCACCCGGGCTTCCCCAGCTAACTCCACTCTGCAGCTGAGCAGGGAGATTTTGGAGCAGGGAGATTTTGAAGCATGGCTTCCCAGCACAAATCAATGTCTCCATCTCTTTTCAGACAGAGCAGGTAAGTCATTAATGAGTTTCACAGTGTCCTCCCTCTCCCCCATTAACAACTGGACTCCTAAGAGACCTAAACTGGGGTCTTTTAGCTGAAGACTGATCTGGCAGTCTCACAGATCCCATCTGACTTTACATAAGCAAATGACCCTTTACTTAAGCTATCTTGTCCCAAACAGACCATCTAAAGGACCTATAGAAATTAGAGAAAAATAATATAAATATTGTTTTTCAGATCCATGTGCATGGACCCTCCTTCTCAGTAGAGTGAAGGCACACATGCTTGCCTGTCCCATCTTTGTAGGCAACCACATTATTTGGTGTGAGGAACACAGATAGAGTTCCTGTACCTCACTTCACCCATTCTACTTGACCCTGCAGGAAAGCTGTTCCTGCCCAGCTTTCCTCCACACACTCAGGGATGTGTTTTCTGTGCTCTGACACTGCATTCTGCAGTTTTCTTTTTGCATGCAGAAAGGGCAGCTTTCAACACGTGAGGACTTCCCCTGCCTGGTTCTCCTTTTATAGCTCAGCCTTGCTCTCACCAATGTCACTCCTACACCATCTTCTCTTCTATTCTCTTACACTGGCAGCACCTCGTTGTAAAACTTGTAAAATTTTCTTGTGGGACTAATTTTTCGTACAATAAAGGACAGATTTTAGCACAGAGGATTTTCCAGCTTTTCTACCAGCTCCTGAGTTTTGCTTTGACAGGATTCCTCTGACATAGTCAAGGTGGGCCTTGATGCCAAAAGGGAACATACTGTATAAAATGAACAGATTGAATGTTGCTGACAATGAATAATTATTTAATCATCTCAAATAGGACTTATATTATTGGTATTGTCACACTCTGGGAAAAAAAAGGAGGAGAAAAAGTAATAAGAGGAAGAAATAAACCTCTCTCTTGTGGGATTATTGTCTGCAGTCTTCCCTTTTGGCTTGAGGTAACAATGGCTTTTGAAGGTAGAACAAATGTATTTTCTTCCTATTTGGAAATGGCAGTGAAGGCTCTTATTTCCTGTTGTTTGATACCTAGAAAGTTTCCAGTTTCTACAGGGAAAAGATACCTGGTCACCGGTTTCCTTCAGCATTCCCCAGCTCAGCCTCCTTTGCAGCTCCTGCAGAGCTCTTCCTGCACTCCCCAGACTCCTGAGAGGTGAACATGCAGCAGTGGCAGCAGAAACTCTGGGCAATACCCTTCCCTCTGCTCTTGTCTGCCCAGAGCAGGAAATCTGTGCTTCAGTCCCATTTTGGGGGCCACCCCAGCAGGTTGCACACACAAGCAGGTTACCTGCATCTCCCCTCCTGGCTGGGAGCCCGAGATCCATCCTTCCCTCTCTCTTTAAGTGACCCCCCCTTTGTTTCTTTAGCTCACAGGAGGAGATGTAACAAAGAGCCCCATGGTCCTGCACAGCGGCTGAGTGTTCATTTGTTCGGCAAAGCAGCCCCTTCGGCTGGGGGAAGCCCTGAGAGTGCAGCTGAGCTGTGTGGCAGGCTGTGGGGCAGCCATCCCCAGGGGCAACCTGAGAAAAGAGGCAATTAGCCAGCCCCTCACCAGCACAGCAGGGGCGGTTCAAGGGGAAAGAAAAGCCGAGCCCTGGTGGTAATGACATTTTTCCACATGGGTAAATGCATTGATCTGTGACAAACAATACCAGGCTGTGCCTCTGGCTGTGGCGCAGAGCAGGAAAGGATGCGAGAGCTTCCCCATGCCAGATGTTCAAGACAGAAGTTTCCTAGATTCCCTGCACGAAGCTGAACATCCGTGGAGGATGAGTCCCTGAGGATGTGTCCCCAGACCCTGCTGAAACCACAGCAGCCCAGGTATTGCCCAGGGCACGCTTCCCAGCGGGTGCCAGGAGCTTCTCCTTAAAGGCAAGTGCGATGCAGGTGAGCCTTGTCCACAGCCCTATTCCACATCCTAAGAAAGTCCTGCAGAGCAGACAAGCAGGATACAGAGCACTCAAGTAAAGCTTCATAACAGAGCTACCCAGCGTAAACTACCTGTTAATGGAGGCTAAAACAGTGACAAATCTGCTCCTGTCCCTGACACCCTAACTCGCCACGTTAGTTGCCTTTTACCCACGCCCTACAGGGCTGATCCCATGCATGTAGAGCACCTGAGGTAACACAGCATTTGTGTAACATCCCAACCCATGCCTGGGTTGGGGCATCTCTCCCAGGGCAATTCCTCTAGGAAAATCCCAATCCATAAAGGATGAACCTTAGTAGACCCGGACCTCTGCTTTGCTTGGAGCAGTTCCTTCTACTTCTCTACTTCCAAAAATAGCCAGGTGACCACATATAAATACCACTACTCAGTCAGAAGTGGTGGGATGTCCCAGGCACATCATACACCCTCTGGACTGGGCATCATGAGTGTCTAAGAAGAAACATATAGCAGTGTACCATTAGTGTCTTGTCATGGAATGGGCAAAGTGGTTTAGGAGAGCACAGGGCAAGGCACACATCCTGTCCGAAGAGCTTAACTTCTAAGCTTTAATCAGAAGAATTAGGGCTTTACTTTGGCTTGAATTTAATCAGAATGGATAGCAGAGACGGTCGTGCCATTTCGTAGGCAGGGTGCTATCTGCTCAGGACATTCCCTCTGCCTCACATCAGCAAGGCTGCACCCATGGGTGATCAGGGTCTGGCTCTGGTGATAGGCACTGTCCCAAGGGCCACGGCCCTCAGAGCACCTCGGGTAGCATGAAAGCCCTGTTGGCTCTGGGGGTGCTTCCCAGGCTGGCTTTGCTGTCCTGTTGGAGGTTTAGCTCTAGGTGGGCCCCCATGGGCCTGTCCGAGCTCTCAGCCACCTGGATACACCTGCACACATCCAATGGCAGCTCCAACACTTCTCCTACATCTCTGCTCACTCAGCACTCTCCTTTGGGCTGGAGCCATCGGGAAACAGCCCTCGATGGTCGCTGTATGCCAGCTGGACTGGAGCCTGGGACCTGCTTTAGCCCAGCTTCCATCGCGCGTGCAGTCGCATGGCTGGGCCGTGGGTGGAGCAGGGTTGAACCAGATTTCCCGGCAACAAGAGCGAGCATAAAGGAAGGAGATTTGTTCTGCTCCTGGCAGGCCTCTCCACTCATCACACAGAGCTTGCAGATGCTTTGGCAGGCCAGGACATGTGCACAGGGAAAGGACCTGGGACTAAATGCAGGGTGGGCATTGCTCTTTCCTCCAACTCAGCACCTGCCTCACCCACCACATCACCATGGGATCATTCTTCCTTCATTTTTAGCTGCAAAATAGCACTTTTGATCAGCATTTCACCTGGCAATCTCAAAGTCAAGGCAAAGAACACCAAACTGCAGCTAGTTAAAGTAAACCACACCATCCTCTGCTGAGAGCTGCCATGGTCAGAGGATTTTCGCTGCTTAGCTTTTTCCACTCCACTTTTTTGACACTCTCTTCTGTTCTCTTTTGCAAGCACTCCCCTCATTGCAAAGCCAAACCCCAGCTGCCCTGGGCACCGTGCCACCCCGCCACTCTCTTCCCTGGCCAAAGCAAATTCCTGACCATAGCAGCAGGCAAATATCAGGCATACGTACTGGATGTAACCCTCATCTCAGCTCCTCTCACTCCTTGCTGCATGACCAACTCACAGAAGTGGCTTGGATCTTCCTGAGCAAAATCTAATCAGGTCTGTGTAAAAAACAGAGTGGGAAAGAAAAGCCCTGACCATATTTTTAAATAATACCAAAAAGCTGTAAGTATGTGGTCGGCCTGTTTGTTCTTACTGCATGGGATCAGCCTGATTATTCAGGGATTCATTTTTATTTCTGAGTTTTATTTTTTTCTCATTCAACAGCTGCACATTAATAAAAACTCCATTTATTGGAGGATTTGGCTGGGATTGCTATAATAAAATAGAAGGATTTGTGCCGGGCACTAAAAGAACTCTCTGCAAAAAAAGTAGTGTTTTTCCTGTGATTAGGAGCACCAGAACATATTGTTTTGCTGTGTAGCACCATCACTGCCAAGGGTGGTGACAGATGTCTTGTGTTAATGTTGAATGATTAAATGCCATTTCTGAAGCCACTCCCTATCTATGTAGCACGGTGCTACTTCACCCACACAATCTGCCTTCAATCTGTTCCCTTTGCTGAGAGCATCCCGCCCTGCTGACTGTCCAAAAACCCCCATCACCACCCTGCTGCACACTGTGCCCCAGAGCCAGCTGTGTCCAGCCAGTGTCAGGACATCAGCCTTCCAGTTGCCCTGTCAGGGCAGCTCGGAAACGGAGGATGCAGCCAGTGGAAATAGAGAGACAAGTACAGCTGTCGGGCTTCTCATCCTGCCACGGTGTTCCTCACCCACACCAAGAGTGAGGGTGGGTTTGCTGGGAAACAAGAGACCAGGCCAAGAGGTCACTATGCCCAGATCTAGCCGTGCTGAAAGAGGCAATATGCTCCTGCACATTTGCCTCTCTTCTATGCATAGGTCACTGCTTGTCATTTGTGACCATTGCCTTTGAGCAAGGCAGAGGGCATCCCACCTGCAGGTGGCTATGTAGCCACGTCCAGCTGCACCAGGGCCTCCACAAACTCTCCAGCGCTGGCTTACTTGCTTTCCACTGTCCTTAACCCACCTCCTTTTACTCTCTTCCTCTAGTAAACCACTACAGCCCACGGACTGCATCCCACTCTGCCCAAAACCAGGTAGGTAACTCAACTCCAGGAAGAAAGAGCCTCTGCCCAGAATGAGAAGACCAGCAGTGAGGTGGAAGTGGTGGCTCACTGCTGCCCACCTGAAATTTAGCAATATTCCTCTTCTAAAGGCCTGCTCTGGCCTCAGCAAACACACACAGACACCCCGAAAGAGTCACGCACATGCACACACACAGGTCCTTGACCAGGACATCTGTATCCTCTGGAAGAATGCTGTCTTCACAAAACCATCATCTGTTTGGCATCTGTTGCAATGACAAGCCGTGCACACCACTTCCAACCCACACGCACACAGGCGGCCTCTGAGTCCCAGCACTGCACACACGACAAATAAGGTTGTTTCCCCAAACAGAGCTGATGTGGTAGGGGGAAGGGACGAGCTGGCTGAGGAAAATCTGGCTGCTCACATGCATTCCCACATGTTGCTACAAGTCTTGTCAGTCAAGGAAGGAAACATGGCAGGGGGCACTTTGGCAAGTTGGGAGTTGCATGAAGATGTTAAAGAGGGGGATGCCCCTGTAGGAAGCCCAGCCAAGGTGATGCTGCTGCACATGCTCCCACCTCCTACAAACAGCATCCTCTCCCCTCCTCTGTTCACCTCTCTCCATGCATCCCAAGGATTTGGGGGTGATGTCCCCCCACTTTGTCCCAGTGCTGCTCAAGATGTCATGCCCCTGGCTGCAGCAACCTGGGTGCAGAAGGCAGCTCGCCTGCAGAACTTGAGGAGGCAGGAGGGCAAGGTGGTGCCAAACAGCAAGAGGCCCAAATTGACTTATTTCTATCACCTCTCCTTTAAAAAAATGTGAAGCCCTGCTGTCACTTGTTAATCCATCAGCTGGACAGGTCAAGTAAAAGCAGGTTGCCCACTCGCTTTCACTTCTCCCCCAACTTAATCTCTGTGCTAAATTACAAGTTGATAATGGGTTACCATTAATTATTGATTTTCCAGATAACACTTGTTAAAGTAGAATTAACGCTATTGTTTCTGAACAAATACTGCCCAAATACTGTGTTTAGTGGGCTTGTAATCAGCTTTACCCACTTCTCCTCTAATCTGATTGAAACAGATTTCCTACCAAATCTTTTTTATCATTTCGTTGATATTAAAAGGTCACATATTTATGCCTGCCCAAAAGTTTAATTTAAGTTACTGCAATTGATTCTCATGACATATTCATGCTCAAACAGCAGAGTGCTGATGGATGTACTTTAATTTAGAGTGGGAATGAAGAAGCAGAGAGAAACAGCGAGAAGGAACACTTTCTGTGGCATTCAGTGAGTGATGTTAGGCATCGTACATTTTAGCTTATTTTCCCAAGCCCTATATTATGATTCTGTTCATCATAATGCCTTTTGACCTGCTGCATTTACTCCATCATAATTATCCTTTAATACTCTTATAAATGAACTTTTAGCTTATCTTCTGTTAATTCTCAGAACAAGCAAAGCACACACGTAACAAACAAAGCCATCTAAATAAAGTGTTTAACCCTTGTGGTGGCTTTCCCTGATTATTCAAAGGTGGGCCATGCGTTTAAGAGGTAGGTGGCCTAATTACACTTCCTCTCATAAGGTACAGAATGTGTGGTAGCATTTCAACCCTTCTCCAAGCCAAGCCCGACTGAACAAGTCTCTGCAAAGAAAAAGCAATGAATTTAAAGCAAAACAAAACTAGCCGGCAGGAATAACACAGATCAGTCTGGGATTTCACCAGTCCTGGGCAGTCACCTAAGCTGATTGGCACACAGGACCTGAGATGAGCTGGTTAGAAAAAGGTGGAGGCGACTTGTCTCAAGCACCTGAGAGGCTTCAATTTGATTTCCAGCTTAGCCATGAGCTCTCAAGTGATCCCTTGGAGAACTGGCTCTCTAGGATATGGAGGACATGGAGACTCCTGCCAGGTCTGTCCTGCATTCCTGTGCATTGGAGCAGAGAGGGTTTACTCACAATAGAGCCACAGTACTAAACCCTATAACATCTCCCACCTTGCTTCTCCTCCACAGCCGTGCTCAAGCCATGGTGGGAAATGGGAATGCACCAGCTTGTTTCACTTCCGTATTGCAGAGTTTGGCACATGATCACGTCTCAACAACGGTCTCCACAAAGGTTTATACACGCAAACATCTCAGCAACGCAATATCTGGGGAGCACAAGACCAACACCAGTTTGCAGCTGTAGCTGGGTGCAGGCGAGACCTGACTGGAGATGTCATCTGCCAGCAAAGTCCTCCTTGCCTTTCATAACCTCGTAGGGATGAGACTCTCCAATACTCCCAGTGCCTTGGACACCTGCCACTGACCCAGCACGTCAAACTCCCACAAACTCTTCTGCAGATGGCAAAACTGCAACCCCTCTCTGCTGTGACCTGATTTCCCTGCTGCACCTTGCGAGGAGTGGGAGAGCTGGCACTGGTCAGCACCTGCCTCCCAAGGCAGAGGGCAGGCACCTGGACACTCACCCCCAGCAAGCCCTGCTGCCCGTGCATTCCTGGATATCCCAGATGAGGACAAGATCAGTAAAGCATCTGTGGCACGAGGAGGAGTGACACAGAGATGCAATCGCAGCTCCTCTTGCTGCGGTCACTCCAGTCTCCGTGCTGTGGTTGTTTATTATTAGCATGACAAGCAAAGCAAGGGAAGGTCCCTTTCTGGGAGAGTTTGCTAAACCTGGACATACAAGGGCAGAGAAGTGAAGCATTACTCTCCCCACATGAGCTGAGATCTGATATAAGCTGTAGCTGCCTGGGGCTCAGACTTTAGGTGTCTACATGCAACCCTGGAAACCTTAAACACCTTTTAAGCAGCTGGTCAATGGTAAGCCCAAGTAGCTGCACATTTTCCCAGGACACATGGCAACGAGGTCCTGCAGGCAGAGGAAGGAACAGAAATGGATGGATGCTTCAACCACCAGGCTGTTGTCCTGAAATGACTCTACATACAGCAGGGACTCATCTGCTTCCAGCATTTCCTTCCCCACATACATCCTGCATCTGCCTGTTCCGAAGACAAACTGCTTTCATTTCCCAGCAGTTCATCAGAGAGTATCTCACCTGACTAATTCAGAGGTAGTTAGAGGATAGATCAGTAGAAAAATCTTAAGATCCTTTTTTATAGACTAGGTAAACTCCGCAACTTGCCAGAGAAACTCAGATTTTCATGGAAATTGAGTGATATTCAGTGAAAATCTACTGGCATGCATAATGAGAAAATACCTAATTCTCCCAAAGAAGGTTTTATGCCCATAAGTGCATCGACAATAACCTGGAAGGGTTAGATTACGGCTTGTAATGTCACGCAGACCTCTAGAGGAGATTAACTCAGGAGTTTTGTTATTAAAGGTGTACTATTCATGAGCCTAACTCCACTACAGTGGTAGACACTAAACAGTACTAAAAAAGGTTAACAGCCCTCAGCAGGTCCACAAGACAACTTGTCCCCATTGGTGCATATTCCAGTAAAAAAAAAATCTTGAGAAATGATAAATGAAACAGCCATCCTATTTGGTCTCCGGCCCATCTTATTTGCTCTCTAATATTATTTGTACTCACAAAATCCTGTTACAGTCTTTTCCCTTGTTTTGCCAGCAAGATGAGGATTCTTTCAGTCACGGGGCTGGATCCTCAGCTGCTGTGGACTGACCCAGCTTTCTCAGCAAACGGGACTATGATGATTTATATCAGCTGGAAATCTGTTTGCTCTCCCGCTTCACATGGAACGGACTCACAAAGATTATCAGTTAGCTTTAAGACTATCATGTTTTTATTGTAAAGAAATCACTCTAAAAGCATTTTTCTCTATCCAGTTTTTAAGAATCCAATCCTCTGCCATAGCTTAAGGACAAACAATTTCACGATTACCACCAGCAGAGCCAAGGCCAACTTGAGAAAATTTTATTTATTTCCTGATAACATAATCCATATCCCACTGAATTGCCATGTGAAATATACTCCTGTGTAATACCAAAGTGTTAATGGCACAGAGTAAAACCACAAGCTGGTTTGAAATGCAGAGATTTTGAAGGAAAAGATATGAAATCACATAATGCAGCTCCATAATCGTTTGACAATAAATGATCCTTTTATCCGATTATTATTTCAGTTGCATGTCTTTAATAAAATGCAGCAGTTACCCATTTCCCAAAGCATTTGGACCACAGTTAAGATCGAAGAGCAGTGGCCTGCAGCCGGAAAGCTGCATCCTGGTCCTTTTTTACCCCATGCACAGTCTGAGCTCCTCAAATCTTCTGACCATCAGCGGGGTGAGAATTAGGATCACAGGCACAATTGCTTTAAACTGCAGCAGCTCCAGGGAAATGGTCACACCAATGGTTACCAAACAGCAGGCAGGAATTGGCAAGGACAGACACCAAAATAAAAAGACAGCACTGAAATAGACCGTGACTAATAGAATCAAAGAAAGCAAGAAGGAAGTTCCTGCTTTTACCAAGAGCAAACATATCTCCTGTTTGTTAGCTGGCCTTCCTACAAGATGCTGGTTGTTAAGCTGCCATTCACAGTTCAGAACAATTTTCTTCAAGCCAATAAACTTCTGCAGTTTCAAGCAAGGAAAGAAGCAGTGGACACACCTTTTGGAGAAAGCTGCAGGTGACAACCTGCTCCTTACCTTTCCAAGGAGGAAAAGTAGACGACTCAATGTGTAAAGAATTTGTGAGAGCTAACACAGCATCAGGAAGTCCTGCTTTTTATGGTTTCAGAAAAGACAAATGACCCTTTTCCATGAGATTATAAGTTGGCTCAAAGATTGTAAACATGCTGATAAAATAATACTACAGCTTCTCAAAGGAATTTTATTTCATTCTGGTTTACATAGTAATGAGTGTAATACAAAATTGGCTGTGCCCATATTGGCAAGTTTTCAATCTATTTGACTGCTAAATCCTCAAATCAACACCAGCCTTTTCTCAGCCCAGCAGAGTTTGGTTAACCACTGAGCTGCAAAGAAACATTAAATGTTACTGAGTTTTCACCACATTCGTAAAGGCAATAAATCAACACTAAATAGCACAGGGTCTGGTCAGATGTGTAAGAAAATTGAGCCGCTTGCAGAAATACATTTTTGCTTTCAAAAAGCACATCTACGTCTCCATGGAAAAGATGGTGACTGGAGACACTCCTTTGGGATGGTACCTAAAATAGCTGAAGAAAATGTTGAATAAAATGCCTTGGTTGGAACACATTCTCTCTGAGAAGCAAGATGAATTTGGGTAAAAAAGAAGGGGCATATTTTTCATAATGGATTCCCTAATGTTATTAACAGCAGCCAAAAAAATGTGCTTTTCTTAACTGTGCCAACTATGAACTCGGCTGTTCATAGATGGTGTCGTGTACATGGGGTGGAGTGACACTATTCATCCTCAGAAAAGACATTATCAGAAACTACAGCATAAAGATATGAGGCAGAGATGGATTTTCTTGGTTTTTTTCTTTTCTTTTCTTCTTTTGTTTTTTGTTTTGTTTTTTTTTGCTGACATTATGTGGCCTCTGGCGACTTGAAGTTAAAAATGTAGATGCCACAGAACATCTACCACATCAGGTTCTGAGACTTCCCAGAAGAAAAGCAAGTGTCCATGCAGGACATTCACATCACCTGACCACGATTTGCTTTTCTGTAACTTTTATCAGCCTTGGCAGTAGCCACTGGACTACCACTGGACATCTGGCAGGAATGCAGTGGTCCAGAAGGTGATCATATAGCAACATCTGAATATTTGTATTAGGGCCTGTGAGGCATGCAAGGTAAGCAGCTGAGCTAAAACCCAGCTCAGGGCGGTGAGAGGACAGTGAAGAAACATCAGCAGGTTGAAAGCTGGGCAGCAGAGCCCTTAGACACCTGCACAGGTCAACAAAGCTGGTGAGACCACAACCTCTTCAGCAGGCACAGATTAATTGGAGTGTCTGACCAAAATGCCCAGGTATGACAGATATAGTCACACCTCACCTACACTGTCCTTCTGCTGACCAGGCAGCAGTGATGTGCAGTTTGGGTTTTCCAAATGGAGAGCTAAACGTGGTGTGAACACTGAGGACTGTCCATTCAGTTAGATTCCTTTCTTTCCAACGTCACTCTCCATCAGCTCCAGCAAATTCAGAGCAGAATAAAAGCAATGCCATTAAATCAGTCAGAATGTATTGGTAGCTCTGGTGTTTCTTTGGCTGCTAAAATCCCAACGTGGGATTTCTCCAGAAATGAAGGAGCAGAATTGGGGTCACATCTCCAAGAACAGAGCGTGTGCACCAGGAATGGCAGTACAAGCTGGCAGCTGTCATGTGGGGGTTTTTTCACAGAAAAAATATGCTATGAAATGAGCAAAAACTTTGCACAACTCATGCCACCATTACACTAACATCAACCCAGAGAATTAGAAACAAGCAGGGGCAATACCCCGCAGAATCACTCTTTTCCTGCTAGGGACTCCACCCTCTGCCTGTCCTTTCTGAGGAAGAGGCTCAACTTCGAGCTGGTGGGGAGAAAGGCATTTGTCCAAATTACCTTTTTTTATTCATGGGCCTTCCTTAACAGCAATGATAAGAATAACAAATCCTGTGGGAGCAATGTAACTAATTCATGCGCGGATGTGCAAATGGGCAATTTGCAAACTAATTGCTCCTGCACAATGCACTGTGCAGACAGGTTGTCCAAACACTGGCTCTGCGCACTATTTGTAGCCGCGGCTGCCTGGTAAGAGGCGGTTGAAATGCTTTCTGGGCAGACAATGGGCTTGCTCAAGTGTGCAACTATTTCGGAGGGAAGCTATCCCGCCCACCCTGGGTGGCGAAGGTTTGTTCTGCCTGCGTCCAGCTGCCGTGTTGTGCCAGGAAAATACAGGGGCCATGTGCAGGACAAAACAGTTTTGCCTTATTGCCTCTGCCAGCTTGGGAGGACGCAGGGAGTATCAGCAGCATATGGGCCCCGGGGGATTTCAGCCATTTAACAAACATTATATGCTCCATAACAAAACAACAATATTTTGGTACTTAGATCAACCAAATAGCTAAATTAGATTCCCTAGACGGTGAGGACTGGTATGCTAATTGGCTTGCCTTGTGGATTTTCTATGTGGCTCCCCAAGAAACAGATTGGCCCATTTTTCAGGCAACTGATTGTTAATTGGAGTAATGAATAGCAGGCTGGAGGGTCTGATCACTTCGCTTGGTAAATTCAAACCCCCGTTATTCATGAGGATAAGCGAGAGGTTTTCATGGGTGGTGGGCAAACGGCTGGTCCCAGCTCTACTCCAATGCGTTTTTCTTTCTCTTTACTCCAGGAACACAAGGGGAAATTTAGCACCTGATTCCACCATCCTTCTGGGATGCTGTGCTCTTCAAACAGCTGAATTGTCCCCAAGAAGGACTTGCCCCTCTGACTGCAGAAGGCCGGTCAGTACATTTATTGAGCAGATTTCTGCTGATCTCCTCCTCTGGCTCGGTGGTCCCTAACACAAGCAACCTCTCCTGCTTCTGGGAAAGTCCTCAGTTTTGCTGTGCTCTGCTTCTCTGGTAGCTCTGATGTGTCCCAGCCCTCAAGCCCACACCTGCAGGGATGAAGGCCTTCTTTCCCACCCCACTCTCTCCGGTGCCTGGCTTTGATTACAGACAAAGTGTGGAAACGATGAGACCTCTCTGTTCTCACAAACTTTGCTGTAAGCCAACCTCTCCCATCTCCCCAGGGTTGTGCATTTCTCTCCAGATGAGCTCTGTGGTCGCACACAGGACACCTGCCTGCTCTGCTGGGCAATCTTCCCTGCAACTGCTTTCTGCACCACAACTCATCGTACAGACTGCCTGAAAACCATGGCCCGACTATTCACCAAAGACAATACTATGAAAATTTCAGAAATAGGTCCTTCTAGGGCGTTTCAACTACTATTCCACAACTGATGAGATTTTCAATTTGTTAGCAGAACCAAAAAACAGCTTGTGCAAATTCGCAGAGATATGCAATCAAAATATTTTAACTTGTTAAAACATCACCTTTCCAGACAACTGTGGTTATACGCTCTACTAAAAAGCAGAGATTGTTTCAGTTACTCATTTTCCAAGAAATGCACCGTTTCTGCTTCATGTTGAGCATGAAGGTGGCTCAAACCAGCATACAGGTGCCTAACATCAAAGTCTTTTCCTTCTGGAAAGAAATGGAAATCTCACTGCATCATTTTTCTGCATCACAGTATCAACGTAACTGAGCTCATCAGAGAGCCTAAGATAATATTTTGCAAGAAGATAGTTATTTTGAAAAGTTATGTTAGAAGATAGATAGGTAACCCTATTTACTGAGGAAAAAAGGTGGCACAATGGACTACACTTTATATTCAAAAGCAATTAACAGGTTTTGGTGTCTGCATTTCTGTGTGCCCAGGGTGGGTGCTTCTAAAGGTGCTCTTCTTAAAGATCAGGGAGACTGGTCTTGGAAAAAAGGAGGACTGAGACCAGTGAACTCCTCCTCAAGGGGCACTGGGACAGCAGAGCACCTCCAAAAATGGCTCTCAAGGCAGGAGACTCACCTTCAAAATTGCCTTTCAGGATACAAGAAGCAACATTCAACAAAGAAGAAAATGGGTTATATATATAGGGGAGAATTGGCAACCAGCTATATTTCCCCATTTCTCTTTCTACACATATCAAGCAAAAGAATATTATGAATATTAAGGAAAGACAGACACTTTCAGTTTTCTGTTTTTCATAATAACTTTAAATTGCTTCTGACATGCTTCACATAATAGCCACTGAAAATATCATAAGACTCACACAGAAAATTCATCATGAAACTAAACAGTGTGAAAACAAGCAATCATCTGGGGATGCAAATTGTTTCCAAAATCCCACAACTACTGTCTGTAGTCACAATTTAACTGACAGCTGAATACTAAGGGAGGCTTTTCCCAGAGATCTTCAATGACAGCACAAGAAGTGAAGGACACAAACTGGAACATGGCAAGTTCCTGTTAGGTATCACACAACATATTTCACCTTATGGATGGTTTAGTCCTGGGACAGGAGTTTCCGTCCTTGGAGATACTAAATACTCAGCTGGATAAGGCTTTGGGCAATCCAATCAAACTTCAAATTTGGCCCTGTTTTGAGCATGGGAACCTCAAGAGGTCACCTTGAAGCTAAATTATTCTGGGTTTCAAATATCATGCTCAAAAAAGTTTTTTTTAAATCAGAGCATTTTTACCAAAAGCTGTTTTTCTTGAACCTTAACATCATGCATAAGCCAGTAACAGCTTTTAAAAGCTCTACAGAAGAGGTTGGGATCAATCTTCTGCAGATGAAGCAGAATGACAAGGCGAGAAATTACTTTCTTCTCCCTTGGAATATTCACAATTGACTCCAAGATTATGAAACAATCATAAAAATCTGTCTTAACAAAAGCTTGTTAAAGGCATGGGCTGTCTATTCCAACAGACAAACCTGTGCCACTCAACAACCAGCCTAACAAGTGAATAATATGTAAATTTGAATAAACACTTTTCCCACAAACCCCACTGGTAAAATGTATATTTTTGATTGCCTGGAAATTCATCCCTAACATGAAACACAAGGGACAATTTCTGAAATCTGAAACAGTTAAAAATGGCAGCAATTTGTTTTCACTTTATTCATCCTCCCCACCTATTTTTTCTCCAAAACCAGCGTCTTGGAGTCAGTGCTATGTGACAGCCCACAGATGGGCACATTTTTAATGAATTTGGAGAAGTTAAAAACACAGTGATAGCAGATATGGAAAAAAAAATCTGGGGAATTCTCCTTAATTAGATTACACTCAGCGCACCGTGTCTATCTGAATGAGGACACGGCAGTGGAAACCGCCTGACAGCGTCGCTAATACAACTGAGGGGGTCTGTGGCAGCAGACATCTGTTTTAAAGCCCTGATCCAAATCTGCCCCTAGAGGCAAATCAGCCAGGCTTTGGATATCGGTCTGAAACGTTAAAAGCAAAATTCGTACTTGCTGGGAGCAGGTGCAGTTCCATTAAACTCACCACATTTCAATGGCACGCTGGATTTCAAATAGCTCCAGCAGCCTGCTAGTGCGGCACAAGCGGAAGGAGAAATAGACCCATTCGCCATAAGACACTTAATTATCAGCAAGGTATAGTAATGCTGTTTCCCAGCCTAGCAAGGTCTCAATAAAGTGACCAAAGTGCAAAGTACACTGAGCCCTGACTCGGTGTCCTAAAAATCAAGGGCTTGAAAATTTTGCTGTGTTGTGTTTTCTCCCTTGTGCCTAATTTTCTTGCTTACAGACCCGCCAGAGGATCTTGCATACATCCCCTTGCTTAGAAGAGCAATAAAAACAAATATCTTTTCTTTTTCCTCTGAAAGCAGAATCTATTCAGGTTTTATTACAATAGTCCATGGTACATGTCAAATATGGAGGGGCCAAGAAGGAAAATCTGGCAATGATCCTCCCGTACATCATTTCAGACAGCAGGCACACACCTCAGTATAAATAAATAACCGCTAAGCCATCCCCATTCATGTTTATAATTAGTGCAATCTATTTAACAAACAGGCACATAATATAGGTCAATTATGTAGGTCATGATAAATTTATGAAGAACTTCAGCCTGTAGGGCACCAAAAAGACCACGTTGAGGCAGCATTTCCAAAGTTACAGTTCATTTCTGCACACAGTTTGCGAGCAGCAGTGAGGAACAGCAGACACCTCCTCGGTTTTTCTGGTTTGTGGTGCTACAACCATCAAGGAAAACATCAGTGGCATCCCCTGGGAGACACCATCTAGGATAAAAGCACAGAACTGCCCCTCCAAAATATTGGACCAGTTACTACTTTTAGACAAAATTGCCAGAAGCATAAATGTCTCAAAGGTGTTTAATTTCTATGACTTTGTCAAAAACTGATAGATATCTGGAAGGGAGATGGAGAAAGGTCTTATTTATGCTCTCTCCATGGGAAAGGAAATGGTAACTCAGCATTTGTCTGGCATGTTTGATCATGGCCTTCTCGACCAGAGACTGATGCAGCTGCAGAGAAGTTGCAGTACATGCCAAGTCCTGCCTTGCTAGGAATTTTGGGAACAAATGATGAAGAACCCCAGTGGACGGCATTAGAGAGCAGCAGGTGCCACGTGGGGTTTCAGGTAAGTGACAGGACCTCAGAACTACCCATCCTTCTCAGGAATATGGGGAGGATGTGATAATAGACTGCCACAGAAAAAGCTACACGTGCATGGTTTATAACAAGGACACAAAATGTTCGGGGGTCAATGAACACCACACTTTCCTGCTACAGGTCAGCACGAGTATAATTTGTTCTTTTGAGATGAAGGGAGAAAATGGAACCTGAATGGAAATTTGAGCTAAAAGTTTGGTTGCTGTTCCTTTTCCTTAGTATTCCCAAGTACTGCAGCAGCCCAACTCTCTCGCTGGGTACACGTCAGCTGGCTGAACACCCATGTGCCTTACAGAGGATGTAGGGACATGGATCATTCCGTGGGATTTGGTACATGGCTTGCACAACATGCCAATCACATGCAGTTCATGGGCACACTCCACCAAAAATACTGACTTTGTACTTACAACCTCAACATCATCTTGTTACTGTTCACAATAGTCATGACCAAACTGGTGAAGTGACCTTTTAATTGAACAGATTCTCCTATTTGTAAAATTTATCTTTGATCCCTGTTTTTTAATTCTCATTCAGACATCCAACGCAATTTTTCTTGTAACATGGGAGTGGCAGAGATAGTTTCCCAAATGGTTCCCAAACTGGTTCCCAATAATCTACATTCTAACTCAGGTTCAATAAATATATAATACACCAAGCTAAATTAATCTAAACGTACACTTATAAGTAATATGTATAATAGGTAGACATAATACTCGAAAATTTGTCACAAATCTCAGACTACACGGCTTAATTCTAAGAATGACCACAGTACTGTGTGTGACACAGTTTCAGGAATGGATCCAAAACTCTTTAAACCACCTACACTCCATTCCAGGTCCACAGCCGAGAGAAGGGAGTTTCCAAGGACAGCCTGAGAACTGCTCCCAGGCACATAAGTAATGCTTTTCACAGAAAGGAGGGGAAAAAAAAGCAACCTAGCATTACATTCCCGTTTCTTTGGAATCTCTAATCCTAGCTGCAGCACTGTTTATGAACATAGATGCAAGATATTTCAACTAAGAGAAATAAATACTGTACTATTTTGCCCCGTCCCTGGGGAAATGGTGTTCCTGACTAAATACTGCTCTCTGCTGGCCTTGACGTGCTTTTCCGCCAGGGCCTCACCTCCAGAGACCTGCCTTCCCTCGTGAAAAGGGAAAAATCTTTCTTTTGCTGACGGAGCAATCGGTGACAGGAGCATTTCTTTATTTAGGATTGAAAAAAATTACTTTGCTAAGGAAAACTATACTGATATCACCGAAATCTTTTGTCTTGAAGAAAAAAGGCCAGTAGTCCTTCACCCCGAATAACCTTCCGGAAGTATTCCTGTTTTCTTGCAACCTGGAAGAAGAAACAGGCTTTTGATGCAGCAGGCTCTCTGTTGTGATGAGTTCGGATGGCTCTGTGTTTCTAAACATAAGGGACTCAAGTCCTGCTCTAGGTTTCAGGAAACTTGCTCCTAGGTGGGAATTTTCACAGCAGCCCAAAATCCCAGGGACAACCACAGAATTTGAGATGAGGATCCCTAGCCTTTTACTTTGAAAGACAGCTCCAGATCTAAGTAGCTCGCTAGCCCAAATCCTACAGTATTTTTACTTCCTATCCCCATTTTTTGCTGCTGTACCAAAAGGGGATCACTCAGAACAAAGCTAACTGAAAACCAGCTTATTTGCATTGAATTTACCTCCACACTGCCACTAGATATCGCTGAGCTACACTTGGTACAGCAAGAACTATAAAAAAAACCTTTTTTAGTCTGTCAACATGTCATATTTTGGGGCAGAACAAGTGATGCCGTGCTGCAGACTCACCAAGACCAGTGACCATGCCCAGCTGTGAGGACCATCCCCCCTCAGTGGCAGAGATAAAGGGTATTCACCCAGCAGACAGGCTGCATCTTTCCTGAGGTTCTCCTGTCTACCTTCTTCCCGATGGGTTTGCAGCTCCTGAGATGCCATGACTGACAGGAATGCCACAGCAGCAATTTTGGGATTAACACATAAAGGAATCAGCAGAGACTTCTCAGACGTCTTTTTTTTCTCCTGCTGCTGGCAGGCTCATGTTTCTGTGGTGAAATCATACCATCAGGGTCTTGCTTACAAACCAGCATAGAAACTAAGCATAGATTCTGTTGCAATCACATCACAGAAGAGCCACAAATCTTAAAAAAATTTAATTCTTTGTACATGAGGTATGGAGAAAGGCACAAAGAAACTGCTCAAGGCCATTCTTTGCTCACATCTACTCACGCTCCCTGCCTCAGACCCAGTGCAAACTCGCAGGACAAGAGCTCCTGGCAGGGCTGCATCTCACTGGGGTGCGGAGGGTGCCCAGCAGCCCTGCCAGCCGTCTCCTGGTGGCATCATTCCTGGGCCACGGGGCCTCTCCTGCCACTCTCACAGCCCCTGCTCTGCCCTGCTCCCCTCGCCTTGAGGACTGCTCCTCTTACTGTCCACAAAAATCAGATTCATTACCCGATGTGCAACAAGCCTACAATTACACACTCAAGAGAGACATTAGATTATTATTTCAGAGTTGCACAAGCCTGGATGATTGCTGGTATTCTGCAAATCAAGGGTGCCCCTCAGGACTTTCCAGGCCATTATTTATAGGCAGCTATTTTAGTACTAGTAACCTCCCAAGTACATGTGGAGGGCAGCCCAAAATGTTACTGTATTCCGTATCTATCAGTGCACCTAATTGTTACTGTCTCTAAGACCCTGCAGCCAGAAAAGAGAACCCGAGTGGGAGGTGTCATGGGTGCTCCTAAGGTCTTTGTTCACAAGTGGTTAGTTAGATTTAGCAATTTTGTTTCCAGTGGTTATTTACTGTTATTTTTTTGCCTGCCGCTGTTCCACTTCTTAGTAAACTTATCTTTCACTTACACTTATTCGTATTGGTTTCTTACTGGTGGAAAGGGATTGGTTAAAAGTGAGGGGAGGTAACTCATTTTAGTGTCCACCTGTTAAATTGTCTTAAACCAAGACAGTACAGCCCTTCCATTAGAATTGCTAAGTTATTATCATACAAACCTCTTAAATTGTCTTAAACCAAGACAGTACAGCCCTTTCATTAGAATTGCTTAGCAATTATCATACAAACCTCTTAAATTGTCTTAAACCAAGACAGTACAGCCCTTCCATTAGAATTGCTTAGCAATTATCATACAAACTATGTGACCCACCTAATTTCTGTGCATGCTCAGGGGAAGGGTCTTCACCTGGCCACAACCTTTTTGACCTACGGGCGTGATTTTTTTTTATAATGAACATATTTCAGCTATAGGATACACGGACCCTGAGTGTTTTGCCAAGTTGGCGATAGATACATCAACATCTTGATGTACTTCATCCTTAGAGCTTGTTAGCTCCAAGGTGTCCTTGACGAAGTGATGATAACTACCACCTGATTCAAGGTAATTGTTACACATTCCACATTTTTCGGCACTGTTTCTCCAGACCTTTCTGATTTTGCGGCGTTTCGCCATTGTTTTTTGTTTTAAAGGACATTTTCGCGGAGCACCCGCCTGAGGGGCTCGGCCGTGGCACCGCCCTCCCCTCCCCTCCCCTCCCCTCACGGAGCGGTGGCGCCGCCTCGCGCCTGCGCCGTGGGGGCGGGGCCGCCCGCGAGCCGGGCGGCGGCGGCGCCATGGCGGGGCCGGCGGGGGCGGTGTGAGTTCGGGAGGGAGAGAGGGAGGAGGGAAAGAGGGAGGAAGGAGGGAGAAGGGAGGGAGAAGGAAGTGCGGGCGGCGGGACAGCGGCCCGTGTGTGAGCGAGGGGCAGCCCGCGGGGTGGGCCGGGTCGGGCCCGCGCTGGCCCGGGCTCTGCCTGGCTCCCGCCTCCATTCCCGGCTCCGGGGCGCCAGCGGGAAGCTTTTGCCTTGCAGCAAATCTTGGCGTCCCCTCACAAAGGCAGGGAAGGGACAGTCGCGATTTTCTCCAGGCAAACGGTGGTAGGGGGGTAGCGCTTCCAGGCTGCTGTGCCTCCTCATTCTTCCAGGCTCCACTTTCCTGTGGTGGAGCTCGTGTCTCCTCGAAGGATCACCCGGTCCCTGCGGCTTTCCTCCCTCCTGTGACATTTAGCTCTGGTGTAGCTGCAGCTGAGGCCTTCCTGGCACCGGGAGGATCGGAGTGATCACCCCGTAGACCTGCAGCGATTGCCACCTGCATATCTCTGCCTACTGATAGAAGCCAAGAAGATTTTTCATTTATTTTGCAATGCCATCTTCCTGATTTCTGTGTCGTGACAATCTACAGTTCCCTTTCAGTTAAGCTGATCCATTCTTTATGTGTATATGTGCCTGTGATTTTTGTTTTCCTCCATTTTTATGAAATTTTGTCTTACCTGGTTTTGGAAATACTCTGTAATCACGTTGATTTTAAATTCCTCCCCTTCACCCCTTCTTGTATGCTTCCTGAATTCACATCAAGAGGTTACATATGTGTCAAAAACCTTGTTTAACTCAACTTCATCATTTGGTTTCCTTACTTTTCATTACTCTATCAAAAGAGGAAAAATTATATGTAATTTTGCTCCCCATAAATCACCACTGACTGCTTTTTAATCATCTGAATGATGCTGTGTGGGGGCTTGTAGATTTTGTGGGTTGTGCTTTGCTGTGGTTTCTTTCCTGATGTTGGAGGTGGGGGAGGAGGGCTCTCCATTCCCTGGATCTTGCATCTTGCCTTTCAAACGTTAATTTTAAATTGTCCAGTCTTCTGGGGCCTCCCTCTCCTTCCAGGAACTAACAAAGGTAACTGCCCAGAGGAGCTGTGGGACCTTCATCCTCGAAGTTTTTCAAAATGCTCTTGGATATAGCCCTTGGCCCCATGGAGGGTCCCAAGAGCTGCCCCTGCTGTGAGCAGGATGTTGGATGAGGTCCCCCTCCCACCTCAGTCACTGTACTTAGCTTCTCTGAACCCTCCTTATTTTGTGCCTTATTAGGCCTCTGTAGAAATGGGGAAAAGGAAGATTTGTGCTGCTCCATGCCTTGGAGTGAGTTGTGGAGCTGAAAGAGATGCTAAAGGAGTTTGCTTTCCTTCTGTTCATTGGGAAAGTAGTGTCCAGTGTCGTGGGCATCATAATTTAGATCCCTCTATCAGGTTGGGAAAATAAAACAGATCTTTTCTCTTCTGTTGGATGTAGGAGTCATGTGGGAACCACCTGTTCTGCATGAAGGACAAGGAATAGACCACTCGATAAAGGGAAGAAACGAAACATCCCATTAAATGGAAGCCATGAAGATATCAAAGCGGTTCTTCGCTTTTGGGATTTTGACATGCATAGCTGTTTATGTTGCATACATAAAATGGCACTTGGGCTCCAGACCATTTGTGGGAGCCACAGAAGGAGTTGCTGAAAGCAGGGGAGATAAACTGACCCATCAGGCAGTGACCACAGATCTCTCTGTCTTTTATGGAATTATGTTTGACGCAGGAAGCACGGGAACTCGCATCCATATATTTAAATTTGCACAGCAGCCAAGAGGTATGTCCTCCTCCTTGCATGACAGATTAAGTCTTTCATAAGTTGTGGAGCAGGTTATTGATGGCACTTTTCTAGGGATTACTTGAACAAACATGCTTCAGGTCTTTATCTAGAGAGCCGTCAGGAGGTATATTATGGTTCAGGCATGTGTGTTTGGATGAAATTATGAAAATGTTCAACAAGGAGAAAATGCTGTGATATCAGAATATCAACTAAATAGCAGCTGTACTTACAGAGTAGTGGCTTGAAGAAGGGCGATTTTTCATCACACTGCTGGAAGAGAGAATTACAAATTCAAACTGCCTTATTTCCCAAAATTTTCTAGCTTGTTGGGTGTCTCCAGTTCCTGGCAGTGAGCTGCTTCTCTCTACAGTGTCTGGTTTAGTGCATCCTTGGCTTCAGTGTTGGATTTGAACTGCAAAACAAAACAAAAAATTGCAAATAGTTTGATTAAAATTGCAGTGTATTGCATCTGGACAGAAACTACTTCTGAGAAGTGAGACAGAAGTGTGTGAAAAGGCTCCGGCTTTCCTCTGCAGTAGTTAGCTTCATTTGTTTATATGTTGTCAGCTGCCCTTTGTGAAACTCTTAAAGATCAAAGAACCTGGGTGGGTGCTGTTAGTAGGCGATCTAAGGACTCTGTTAAGGATTAGCAGTGTTGTGCATAGTGTCATTGGCCTCTGGGGAGCACCTTGGGTTTGCACAATGGGCTGGTGTAAGGCTCAGCCACCAAAGGTGTTAAACAACAGTCCATGGATTTCCTTCTTTTCCTGTATCCTCAAGTCGTTGCTTCTTCCTTGCCTGCTTCGTTTGAAACAAAATTTCAGAATATGTTGGAGCAAACTTTATGGAGCGTAGCGTTGGCTGGACTGCAGGTTCATGTAAGGTACTGCAACTTTCCAGAATACTGGAGTCTATATCCCTCTGCTGTCATTGAAAATAGTGGAAAAGCTACCAGTAGGTTTTGCTGGAATCAAGTTTAGCCAGAACAGGACAGGCTGAAACAAGAGGTCTTTTTTTGCAGGTGCAGTTGGAAAAGCTGCACACGGCAGGTGTAATGCCTCAAAGAGAGCTTGCACCCATCTGGTGACTGATGTGGACACCAGCACGTGAAAACCAGTCATGACTTTAAAAGTGGTTTTCTCAGGTTCTAATTCCACAGCCAGGGCTGTATTTAAAGGTCAGGTGGCTGTTAATAGTTTATTAGACAGAGGCTTCAGTTGACTTCTAGTAGCACATAATAACGGAATTTTTTAAATGGTTTTCTTTTTGTGTATGCAAAATTATTTGTACCATTACTTATTTTGGAATACTGCTTTTGAACAGAGACTCCCAGATTAACCCATGAGACGTTTAAAGCACTGAAACCAGGTCTGTCTGCATATGCTGATGATGTTGAAAAGGTAATTTAAGTGACTTTTTTCCTGTCTCCCTTACCTTCTGGTTTGCAGGGATTTAGAGACTCCTAAGAGCCAGACTTAGACCCAGCTCATAGTGTTTTACAAAAGCCTTTGCTTTCCAAGAATTTGTCATACCGCCTTTTGAGCCTTTTGTAGCCAGAACATTTGGTGGCAGAGAGTTCTGTTCTGTTTCACTGTTTGAAAAAGTTACTTTTTCTATTTTGGACCTGTTGCTCAGTAGTTCCCATTATATCCACTAGGCCTTATGCTGGAGGAGACAGTGAGTCCTGCACCTTCTCCTGACCCCTTGTGACATTAATTTGTCTCTGTTTCACATTTACGGTGAATTGTAGCTCCAATCACTCTTTTGCCCTTTCAAAATAGCTTTTAAGATGCCTTTTATTGTTCCTTCTCTGCTCACAGAGTGGCCAGGGAATAAAAGAGCTCCTGGAGGTGGCAAAGAAGGAAGTTCCTATGGAGCTGTGGAAGTTTACCCCTCTGGTCCTGAAAGCCACAGCTGGCCTACGGTTGCTGCCAGGAGAGAAAGCTCAGAAGTTGCTGGAGAAGGTATTACTTCTTGTCTTTCCATTTGCCTTCCAGAAAACATGCTCCTGTTAAAAATGCAGCTCCCTGGGGTGTTCCTGAAAGCTAAGGTGTCCATTTCCTGCCTTTCCCATGCATGTATAATACCTTGAGAGTCACCAATTCCAGCAAGGTAAACTGGATTCCCTTCCCTACCCATGTCCATTCCTTGTTAATGGCATTTCTGAGGAGTGTTGGTGCTTGAAAAGCCGCACATCCGTCCCCCTTTCTGCACCAGAATGCAGGGCCAGCACGTAAAGGCTGCTGCATGTTGGACTCTTGGGCTTCAAACAAAGTGGTGAGTAGCAGTCAGGATCTGGCCCAAGAAGAGGAGCAGTAGTGTAAAACTGGAGTTTTAAAAAGCTTGTTTTTCAGTTGAAAAAGTACTTCTCTGAATGTAGCTTTTATTTGAACTACAGGTGAAGGAGATTTTTCAAGCCTCTCCCTTCTTTGTGAGGGACAATTGCGTGTCGATAATGAATGGAACTGATGAAGGTAAGCAACCTTCTGGAGACCCTCTGTGCTGTCCTGGAGATCGCTGCTGCATTGTGACAAGTCCCTGCTGTAGTGGGAACCCATAAGCAGCAGGTTTGACAGAAGCAGAGTTTTTATGTGGCCACAGGCAGTGCCTGCCAAAGAAGTCTTGTGCTGTGTTCTCCAATTTGAAGTCCTGAGCTCTGTCCTGATCTTGAAAGCTCTGAGTGCTGAGCACTTCCTGTAGGATCACCAGAAAGCCACTGTGCAGTCAGCACTTCTGGAAAAGTTTCTGAATACCTGCTTATTGAGATGGTCTTCAACAACTGGATTTGTCCACTCTGCTGTTGACAATGCTTACCAGAGCTCCCTGGAAGTATTTGATCATCATGTTAATTATAACTGATCTATTGAGTGGGATATTAAGTTCAATCTGAAAAGAAAATATTATATAGAGAAGAAGATACATGCTGAAGTGAATTTATGTTCATCCAAAAATGTTGAGGACAGACTGTCTAAATTCCAAGTAATTGAGTGTTGAAATGTGTTTTAAATCTGCTCAGAAACCAAGCTTTAAAATAGCTGAAGCTGTTTATGAGTGTCTCTTCTTGCTACTTAATGAAAGAAAGACAGTCTTTTTCTTTTGTTTTAAAATCAGTAATAGCAGTGATAGCCTTGGTTCAGCCAAGGATTGAAGTGGGGCAAGCTCTCTACTGTGCCTTGAGTTCTAACCACATGAATAAATATTTGACTTTGTTAACATAAAGCCACTGATTCACCTAATTTATGGGGAACAGTTTATAAAACAAGAAGAGGACAAAAACAGCATAGCTCACAAAATTGCTTAGAGGAAAACAGGCAAAATTAGAGCACTGAAAGATGAAAATTGTTAGTATTCGTAAAGAAAAGTTGAGTGCCTGACATCAAAAAACAGCCAACAGTGGATGTTTTCCTAGAAAATGAACAATGTGAGTTTCAGTCATCTGTCTTTTAGCTAAGAACTGAAGCCTTTGTGACTTCCTGCCTAAGTTTTTGAGTTCTCCAGGCATTTCATACATGGGGCTTCTCTCCCAAATATCACATAAGCTCTGATAGAGAAGGTCATTCTCTTTGTTCAAGCAGTCTAATCTTGGGTTCGTCAGCCACTGACAGTTCTGGAAACCTTATAATATGGCATAACTTACTTGTTGCTGCTGTTAGATAAAATGAAATGGTGTGATCTAAGCATGTGTCTTCTGAATCTTTTCCTTATTAGGTATTTCAGCCTGGATCACAATAAATTTTTTAACAGGTATGTGTACATGAGCATGTGTATAAAGATATGACCAATGCTGTGAAATTCATGCTCTTTTCTGCCCCTGTGTGGGATTTGCTCATTCATTGAGATGGAATGGGAGAAAGAAGACAGAGAATAAGTCAGCAGTTTGGTTTTGACCTGGCCTATTTAAGTCATTAGGATTTTGTCCATTTACTTGATGGAGTGAGGAGTTTAATTGTTTTTCCTAGATGTTCAATGTAGCTTTTCTTTCAGTTCCCTGTAGGGTACCAGAGCGTTTTATTCCTTTTTAGAGCCTGCCGTGACTCTGGCTAAATTTTTTGTGTGAATATTCTAGATGTGCTTGGCAGCTGCAGGGAATAAAAGCAAGTGCTATGCTACTTCCTTACAGATTTATAACACAGAAATGCCACGGGTGTTTACACTGCTGAGTGAGAAAAGGGTAGCTGAAGAGTGGAGAGAAAACTAAGCTGAAGACCTCTCTGACAATACATAAAGCACTCTGCTGTCCAAGTGCTCTGTTCAGCACACAGTGTGTGGGGCAATGTGCTCTGGAGCTTTTTATGCTCCCAGGAAATATCAGAAAGGCCAGCGATCTTCAAACATCAGCTGTGGTGAGGTATACTGAGGTACTTGGCACAAACTGTCCTTGTCAGGAAGGTGCATTTGAAGGATCTAACTGAGAAGAACTAGATCTAAATGAGAGCAGAGGTCTTGGCTGGCAGAAGGAAGAACTCCAAGACAGCTGAGTCTCTTAGGCCAGCTCTTTTCAGTCTGTCATGCCTTTGGCCATAGTAATCTGCAAAATATTGTTAAGGGATCAGGGAGAGGTGGCCAAGAAAACCACATTCCTCTGTGTTACAAAGTGGTTACCAGAGCAGAGTTTGCAAAAGGTCTTTGCATCCGCAATGTTTAGGAATGCAATAACCAAAGCTGCTGTGATTAGGACAGGAACAGCCACCGGAGAAATAAGAGACTCTTGTCACTTTAAGATTTTAAGGTTTGATAAAGCCAAAATCAGTGCCCAGTAGATAACAGTATAATTTAGTACTGTGCAGAAGCTGAGAGGTAGAGTTAGATTGTTCTCTTTCCTCACCACTGTACTTCTGGTGTTGTTCCTAGCCAGTTTCTCACAGTGCCCACCATGGCTTTCTCTGTTCTGTCACACATTTCAGGCAGGCTAGGTGACCCGCAGAAGAGAAGCGTAGGGATGCTGGATTTGGGTGGTGGATCGACACAGATCACCTTCCTTCCGCGCACCGAGGTAACGTGAGCATGCACACTGTTGGGAAATGCTGCTGCAGGACTTGGTCACATCTGCCTTTTTACAGTCAGTCCCAGAGGCATTCACAACTCTTTGTCCATCCTCTTCATCCAGCTCCGTGGGTCAGTGGTGCTTGTGGCGAGCCTGCCAGGGCTGCTTTATCTCGTGGAGGACACCACGCTCACCTGAATGTCTTAATGCTTGACTTTCAGTTTGTACAGCTTATAACAAAGAACTCAAAAAGCAGTGCTGTTAATGAATTCAAGTCCAGCATTTGGCCTACGCTGGGGTTTAAGAACACAGTAAGGTGCCTTCTCAATCCTTGTTTCTGATTTTCCTGAGTTCACTCGGTTGCAAATGAATGCCATTTTAGCTTCCTGGTGTGGCATTTCTGTAGGTGTTCTGTGAAGCCCTGTGGTTGTGGTGTTGTAAGGCTCTGGCCGGAGCAGAGATAGTGCTCATAGTAAAGCTGCACAAAAGCAGAGGGACGGGATGCTGTATCCAGTGTCCCAGCCTGTGATAATCAAGACATTGCACTGTTTCAACAGAATGGTGAGGGATATGAAGGGTCCAGGGTGTGGAAATTCTGGGCATAGAGAAGGAGTTAAGATATGAGCAGCACTGTGCTGCTTTGCTCCCCACAAACATTCTAGCTAAGCTGATGCACTTGGGGAACAGGCTACCCTTTCATTCCTTCAGACCACAGGCTGGTCCTCACTCTGTTCCTTGGCAAGCACAGGGATGTGCTTTTCCTCTGGCTTGTGCAAGTTCACAGATGAATTCACTCAAGTAGGAAGTTAATGCGTGCCTGGCCTTTCTATTAGTTTGCACACAGTTCCTGTAGTAGGGATCATGTGAAGAGGCAGTTGCTGTAGCCTCTGGACAAAAGCAGTTAAGAGCTGGAATAAGGATTCCTTTATAATGAAAGTAATTCTTTTATACAGCATATTGGTGTGGATACAAATAGAAATATAACCAGTTTAACTCTGTCATGTGAAGACACTATTAGCTCCAGGTTTTGTGGTTGTCTTGCATATCAGCAGTCAAATTGAAATCCTTGCAAATTCATAATTTCTCTCTGAATCATGCTAGGATAGTCTCACATTTTTCTTAATGTGTTGGAAGATTACTTTGTTGATATTTGCTGTAGGCTGGCAGAAACCTGCCAGTGACATCTTTTTTTCTCCCTCCAGGCAACTCTCCAGACATCGCCATCTGGCCACACAACTTCATTTCGGATGTTTAACCACACCTACAAGCTGTATTCATACAGGTTAGTTGTGGGAAAGAGAGCACAGTGCTCTGATGGAAGCTTTCTGTGAAGCCAGGGAGACTGAGGTGTTTTTTCTGGAGTGGGGTCCTTGCAAATGAATACCATGAAGAGGCAGAGAAACTTGAGCCACGTGATTATGGTGGATTAACCCTGGCTGCCCCCCATGTGCCTACCAAGCCACTCTATCACTGCCATTCCATTAACAGGAGTTAATGGACAGACGGGGAAGAAAATATGACAAAAAGCTCATGGGTCAAGATAGGGACAGGGAGGTCAGCAGTTACTGTCATGGGCAAAACAGACTTGACTTTAATTTAATTTATTTAGTATTTAATTTAATTTATTGCCAATTAAACAGTAAGATAATGAGAAATAAGAACAAAATCAAAAATGCCTTCCCTCCACCTCTCCCTCCTTCCCAGGCTCAGCTTCACTTCCAACTCTTAAAGCTCCTCACCAGTGAACAGCACAGGAGATGGAGAATGAGGGCTACAGTCAGTTCAAAATGCTTTGTCTCTGTCATTCCTTCTTCCTCACTGTCTTCCCCTGCTCCCAGTGTTTTGGGCAGAGGCCAGCAGCTTCCTCTCACCTGTGTTTGCAGTGGGGTGTGTTTGGGCTCAGAAAGTCAGTTCTGTATGCAAGTGTCTGCACTGCCTTTGAGGAGGGTGGGAGTACCCGGTGTAGTACTAGGAGTAGAGTCAGGGAAATATCATTGCCAGTTCTCCAAGAGCCAGATTACAGCTGACAGCTATTGCCTGAGCTTTTTCAAAGAGAAATTATCCTTCTGGATAAGGTAGTATGAGCACGGGTTGTCACACTGTTCCCCTCATGTGCATGAGCTGCTGACTTGAGCCACTTTGCCATGGCTGCAGAGAGGATTCTGGCATGTCCCAGCTAGGTTGTCAGTGGAGTATCAGAGGAATGATGTCTGTTGCTCACACAGGTTTTTCTCCCTTTGCAGTTACCTGGGACTTGGGCTGATGTCAGCAAGGCTTGCCATTTTGGGAGGAGTTGAGGGAAAACCCTGTAAGTTATTGGCAGTCCTCAGGTCCTGGCTCTGAGCTCAGGGTGTGTAGTCCTGTGGTGGGAGGAGCTCTGTATCCC
>VWPU01000321.1:21442-37070 GCA_013398955.1 Callaeas wilsoni | reverse complement strand
CCAGGGCCCCAGATGACCTCGAGAAACTCCAAATGGCCTCAAGTAACACCCACCAGGGCCTCTAATGACCTCAGGTAACCCCTACCAGGGTCTCAGATGAGCTCAGGTTGGCCCAAATGAACTCAAGTAAGTACAAATGACCTCAAGTAACCTCACCAGGGCCCCAGATGACCTCGAGAAACTCCAAATGGCCTCAAGTAACACCCACCAGGGCCTCTAATGACCTCAGGCAAGCCCAAATGACCTCAAATAATCCCCATCAGGGCCTCAAAAGACCTCAGGTAACCCCTACCTGAGTCTCAAACGAGCTCAGGTAAGTCCAAACGACCTCAAGTAACCGCGCCCACGGCCTCAAATGACCTCGATAAACCCCAAATGACCTCAAGTAAGCCCTGAGGTCCTGCACCCTCAGCGAGGAGCAGCCTGCAGCACCCCACAGCAGCACACCATCCCCAGGCTGGCAGGGCAGGGGTGCAAAGCAGACTCTCCCACAGCTTCCTGCCCAGCCTGGGCCCTCCACTGCTCCTCTTCTCCAGGAGCTGCTCCTCAGAGCGAGCCAGAGAGCTCACCTGCCTCGTGGCAGCCCTTCAGCATTGCTGCACACAGCCAGCACAGAGCCTTAAACTGGGTTAAAAACCCCAAAGTGATGAATACACAGAGAAAGGGATAAAACAACCCGGGGGGCACGAGCCAGCCCACTGCTCGTGTCCCACTGTTCCCGGCCCCTGCCAGCCCTGCACAGCGTGTCTGAAGGGAAGGGGCAAAGGCAGCAAGGACAACACGCACAGGGGTCATTCCCATCCCCACACACACACTCACCCACCGAGGGTGAATCAAAGGCACCTGCTCGTCCTTCCCACTCAGCAAAAGGACATCTGAGCAACTGTTCCCCCTCTGGCATCAAACAAATCAGACTGGGAAGTTCCATCCAGCTCAAATCAGACAGGGAAGTTCCATCCAACTCAAATCAGACAAGGAAGTTCCCGTGTCTGCTAGGAAACACACTTCCCAGTGCAGCCAGGGCCCCACTGTGGTGAGCACCCGGTACAATTACAGACCCTGGCACCCTTAACCATCAGTTTCTGTTCTTTTTTACAAATGGCACATTGATTCCTTCCCAGTCGCTGTCCTGGTGGCCTCCCCCTTCCCTTTGTTCCTGAGGCTCCCTGCACTTTTCCCATCGAGGGCTGTAAAACCTGTGCCATTATCCTTGCCTGTACCTTTACCTTTTCCTCATCCCTTCTTTCACATCTTTCATTTACCTGAGGTGCCTTTTTAACCAACTCCTGCAAGGGCCCCCTCTGCCACGTCTCCAGCCCCTGCTCCCACTGCCTGTGGGCTCTCACCCTCCCGCAGCCACCAAATTCTTTGCAAAATCACTCAATTCCCCTGTGATCCCAACAAAATCCCTTCTCATATCAGGCCAGGCTTTGGTGACACATTGTCTCTTACACTGTATACCAAAGTGTCCACTGGGCCACACGCCCATGGGTTTTCTCTCTCGGGGTTTTGGAGGGCTCAGCCTCCTTTTATCCCAAACTCCCGGCCGCACGTTGCCCTCTTCCTTTCCCCATCGGCAGAGGTACCAGGAAGGTGCAGCCTTCCCGCACCGCCTACCCCATGTTCCCCCTTGAACCCACTGTTTTACCCCAAAGTTCAGAGGTTCGGGCTTGTGCAGACCTGGTCTGTGTCAGGAGCCGAGCTGGCTGGGCTCTGTAACAAACCTGCTGCCCAAAGGCAGCAGAGACATTAAGACCCATTTTAAAGACGTTAACACCCGTAGCTTCACCCATCAAACTGTTTGTAAAGACATTAGCTTTCCTCTCAGACTCTTCAATTGGTTTTGGTTTTATTTCTTTACCATTGAATCATTTCTTTTTCATATTAAAGTGAAGGGATGTATTTCCCCATTGCCAATGAAAGACAGCTTCAGTATTTTCATAATGCTCCTTTCTGATTCAGTCTTGGTTTTTACATTCTGCTTGGGGTTTTGATAGATAATAAACAAAGTGGGTCTGATTCCTTGGGAAATAAAATATACAAAAGTGATTTAGTGCTGGCTTCCCAGACTTGCTCATAAGAAGTTTCCTGAAGCAAACTCGTATTTCAAAACCTGGTCCCGAAATGTTTATTCATCTCTGAGATGAAAAGAAAAGATTCTGGAGCAAATAATCCACCACAAAGATGCAGCCGAGGGAATATATTTATGGTAAAAACAATGGCTTAGCAAAACACTTCATTATAGCAGAGAGAGGAATCAGACAGGCTTTGAGACAAATACATGCAGTCCTCAGTCCTGAGGTGTGGGGGGCATTAAGACTAAATGAGTTTATGTTCAGAAATGTCACAGCTCCGCTGCAAACCAGTGTGAGGCCTCACAGGCAGGCACGGGAGCTCGGCTGTGTCCTCCCGAGTGGCTGCGAGCAGCCTTTAGAAAAGGCACAAGAGGTCTTTTCAGGGGACCCTGCGTCATCCTGGCACACTGGGCCAGCGCTGACCCACCGAATAAACAACTCCTTCCCTCTGTCTCTGGCGTGGAAACGCTCTCTGACTTACACGCTTTGCTCATTTCAGAGGCTGAGTAAGACTAACTTGACATTTTCTGACTACTTTTAGAAGCAAGGAGCAAGAGAAAACGAGAAATGTACTGGGAAGGGAAGGACATTTTCAGCTGGAGTTTTCTGCCAGTGCTTCTTGTATTCCATTGCCACTTGCAGAAAATGTTCCAGCTGTCAATGAGGACAAACAAAACGCATTCAAAAGCACAAATATTTTGTTTTTAGCAACATCAAGGAGCAGAAGTGGCTGAAGAAAGGCTTGTGACAGGAGGGTTAACAAGCCATGTACACCCACAGAGTTTGTTCCATCCCAGGGATCAGAAGAGACCGAAGCAGTGTGTTCTCAGTGACAGTAAATACAACCAATTGCCTCATTTTAAAAACAAGGAGGAAAGATAAAATACTATACTGAACTCAGCTGTCTGCAGCAGAACAAAAGCAGAGCACAAATGGTTACCGGAGATCTCAGCCCTCCACTCTCAGACCTTTAAAAATGAAAGAGGGAGCTAATTTTACCTTTAGGCTTTTTATTCTTTTATCTCATCATTTGCCTGTCCCTCCGAAAAGGCTCCTCACTCGAATGTGTCATCACCTGAGCAGTGGGAAATTTCAAGGCATTATTTGAAAAGTAAACTTTGCTGTGCTTTTACTTTGCTGCTGCCAGGCACTCGAGGCAGTGAGCCCGACCAGGGTCTGTGTCAGAGATGCTGCTCTTCAAAGCACCTCCCTGCACCCCAGAACAAATCCTGCTGCTGAGAGGAGTTTTGTGAGGTGTAATTTTAATCAGACACTATCTGTGTATCGATGAACACACCATGCAGTTCCCTTCAGCACCCCTTATTTCTTTAATTTAGACATTTCTCTTCATTTGAACAACAGCAAAAAATGAAGAGCCCGCAGCAATTTAAGCGACAAACCCAACACCTCCGTGCAGAAAAGACACTTCAAGAATAGAAACCACAAACCCTCCTGTTCCCTGCATCAGCACAAGTCAAAGGAACAGTGCATTCATCTCTGTTGCCCACTTCTGCTGTGGGCCTAATCTTGGTCTCAGTGCCATGAAGTGCTCCCTGATTGCCTGGTGACAAAGGTGATGAGTCCATCAGCGTTTCAGCTCCTGTCTGATGGAGGGGAGACTGGCAGAGCAGTGCTCGTTCCTTTGGAGTTTCCACTGTCATGCCAGATGGTGCTGGGCAGGAAATCATCTCCAGACCCCGGCAAACATTGCCTCACACTGTCACATTCAGTCGGGATTCAGCAAAAACTGGCAGCACAAACTCCACGTGTGGAGGAGGCAAAGGATACTGGTAACTGAGTGCTTTCTGCAGGGCCAGGCTTCACAGGCCAGTCTGAGCCCTGGTCTCTCACTGGAACATCCAAAAGCCCCACAAGGCGGGGATCCGTCACAGGCTGGACTCGGTGATCCCTGAGGGCTTTTCCAGCCTGAATCATTCTGAGATTCCAAGAGGTTCCAGAGCTCTTGGTGAGCAGAGGGACTGTGCAAGTTCCCAGATGTCTGTGCTGCTGCCCCAGGATGTGCCTTCTCTCCAACGGCACTTGTCTCCGCTTCCTAACATTTGCGCACGTCTCTTCAAGCAGGAAAGTGCAGCGATTATCCACGAAATCATCAGGAAATGGAGTTTGTGGAGCAAGGGGTGCGTGCAAGGTGATGGAGTGCTGGCTGCCACAGCCCTGTCTCTGCCAGCAGCAGTGATTTCCTCTCCCTGGGCTCACCACAGCCAGCGGTGCTTTGTGTGACACCCCAAAGCTGTTTGCACCCAGCTCTGCCAAGAACGAACCACTCACTAATCACTTGGAGCGGTGCCCACGACAAATTGTCTTCCGGCAGAGCCTGTTCAGAGCCCCGTGGCTCACCCGCCTTCGTGTGGCATTGCAGGCCAGTGCCATCTCACATGCAGAGCCAAAACAGCCCTACAACCCCTGAGGGTGAAACAAAGCCACAGGGACGCCAGAGCTGGCAGAGAAATGCTCCTGTTGTTTGGTACACTCCTGATGAGGAGTGAGAGTAAGGTCAGAGTTTACCAGAGCCCCTGGAAAGATTCTTCTTGTGACCAGTTGATCTTTAAAGATCAGACCTGTCAGCCCCCGTTAGAGTTACCTAAGGTCAGCTGCCAGGAGCCCTGGAGATGTTTGATTGTTTGTGTGGGGATGGACAATGCCCTGCAGCCCTGGTGACGTTTGGTGGTTTGTGTGGGGATGGACAATGCCCTGCAGCCCTGGTGACGTTTGGTGGTTTGTGTGGGGATGGACAATGCCCTGCAGCCCTGGTGACGTTTGGTGGTTTGTGTGGGGATGGACAATGCCCTGCAGCCCTGGTGACGTTTGGTGGTTTGTGTGGGGATGGACAATGCCCTGCAGCCCTGGTGACGTTTGGTGGTTTGTGTGGGGATGGACAATGCCCTGCAGCCCTGGTGACGTTTGGTGGTTTGTGTGGGGATGGACAATGCCCTGCAGCCCTGGTGACGTTTGGTGGTTTGTGTGGGGATGGACAATGCCCTGCAGCCCTGGTGACGTTTGGTGGTTTGTGTGGGGATGGACAATGCCCTGCAGCCCTGGTGACGTTTGGTGGTTTGTGTGGGGATGGACAATGCCCTGCAGCCCTGGTGACGTTTGGTGGTTTGTGTGGGGATGGACAATGCCCTGCAGCCCTGCTGAGACTCAGTGCTGGGTGTTCTCCCTTCTCCGGCATTTCTGGAACATCCTCCTGACCCCTCACCTGTTCTCATGCCCGCACCTGCCCCAGGAGTCACAAACTCTGAACCCATCACCTAAAAACTCTTCCCAGCTTGCACAATCTCTCGTGTCACTGGAGGACCAAGTATTGCTACACACGGAGCTCTCCCAAAGATTAGAAGGACACAACCACTCACAGATTACTCAGTGTATTTACTTCCCTGATGAGTGACTGAAAATCCAACCCTCCCTTTAAGGTACATTAGGGGATTTTTAAAATGATGTAATTTTGTTGTCCTTCTTTTTTTTTCTTCTCTCCCTTTCAACATTTTCCCTGAAACCTGTGGTTACTAATTTATGTCTGAGGTGTGACCCCCTGTGCAATAGGACTGAAGCTGGCTGACAGGGTTGGAGGTGCTGGGGGAGCTGGACGGGCTGAGAGAAGAGCTGCAGAGAGTCATTTTCGGGGGAAGGAGAGCTGAAAATACCTGTTTAATAAGGTTTGATGCTGCCATGCTTCCCTACCTTATTTATCTGGTAGCAAATGTAGTTCCTAGAACTTCTGAGAGAAAAGTCTGAGGTAATGTCAACAGCAACACTCCCAAAACGAGTACTAACATTTCATATTAAGAGAAGGAAATACAGAAAAAGCAATGGCCAGGGGTTGGTTTTAGTGGCCTTCCCTGCTCCGTTTTATCTTTTCTATCTGCTTTGGCACCGTGCCTCAAAGGGACAGCACATCCTAAATATCTGTCCAGGCTCTCTCTAAAGCCCTCCAACAACACAACAATTCTCCCTTCCTCTACACACACTCAAACTTGACTGACAACAACGTTTTTTCAGAACATTCAGAGCTTGCTTTGTGCTTTTCATAGGATCCTTTCACTTGCTGTAATTAATTCTCTGCATCTGGCCAAAGATTGCATTTTTTATCTTCCCAAGCATTAAGTTATGCTATTAATATGTAAATTAGCAGGTTGTGGTTTTCTTGGAGCAGAAGAACTTTTTAACATTTTTATGGTAATTTCACCACAGTGGTCCCTTTCTGTGCTTCAAAAGTGTAAGTTTTGCTCATATTTCACTTCAGAAAGCCAAAGTGAAAATCAGATTCCATTACAGCAGGGAACACTGACACCAGGCAGCCTTGTCCCCTGACAGCGCCAGTGGGGAGCTGTTGGAGAACCGGGAATAAATGTGCTGGAAATGAGTGAATTTGGGGAGGTAAATCCTGAACTCTGTGGAAAAAAAGAACAATGTGTGGCGTAGGAGTCAGAATAATCCAGTCACAGAATCACATTCCTTCAAGTGTCCCAGGCCAGGCTGGAGGAGGTTTGGGGCAACCTGGTCTAGAGGAAGGTGTCTCTGCAAAGGACACAGTTTTAGACCTGAATTTGACACATACTTTGCCACCTGCATTCTAGGAAATTCAAAGGGTAGACCCTTTTGTGTGTAAAACAAATAATAAAAAAATCCTAAACAAATAAAAAATAGTTTCCCCACGTTTTAAATTCTATATAAACTCATTGTCTCGACTTCAGGAGCAGAAGAGTTCGGCCCACCAGGACAGTTATGATTTAGCAAGCTTAATCTCATCCACAGACATATCCAGCTTTGTTTGTCCCTCGTCACTCAGGCTGGAGGGGGATTGGGGCAGGATAACACAAATACTGCAGTTATTGTAAGCCAAGTGAAACCACAGATTTCAGTCCTGGATTAATAAACCATTTTGCTGAGAGGAGAATGATTAAATCCACTTCTTCTTTCTGTTCTGTGTATTGCACAAAGCCATGTGTGCAGGACACCTTGCTCCTTGGGCTATTTTCTTCCTCCAAACGCATTTTTCTGATATTTGACGGGGATTTTTCTCCACGGGCACTGGAAGCCGCACTGCAGCGGTTGGGAGTTCACCATTTCCCCGAGTTCTCTGTCCCACGTGGAACAGGATTCCGTGGCAGCACCTTGCTCCCAGCAGGTCCTGCTTTTCGTTTGCTTGGTCTGGGAGCTGTGACCAGCAGAGCACGTCATGACCCAGGGCAGCCCCGCTGAAACAAGCCCTGAGCACCCTCAGGGCAGGAGCTCATCCCGGCAGGGTCAGAGCCGAGTTTGTGCCCTGTGGCTCCGCACCAAGCGGCTCCAGACAGCACAACCCTTCTGCTTCATGTCTCTCATCTAAAGATTCAGAAAACCTGGGCTGTTCTGTACACTCTGATTTCTGGAGCTGTGCTGTTGGCATTTTCCCCAGCTGTCTTCCCCTTTATTTCCCTCTCCCCATCTGCTTTCCCCTGCCTTTCAGCCCTTCCCCAGATTTTGTTCTCCCACGATGATTCTGATTTTCCTGAGATGCCAGGTTGCCATTTGGCTCCTGCAGCTGGAATAGGATGCACTCTGCTATGCCTTGGGTGACCTGGAGTATAGGATGAGGAGCTACAGACATTCCTAAAGCATCCTTTTGCCCTGTTTACCGGGATAAAAATAATTTGGTTTTCACAAAGTTGCCTTAAAAAGAATTGTAATTTAAGCAGGGCAGGGGCATACAAACAAATGCATTTATTTGTGGGATAAAGAGGAAAACTGTTGCAGGGTCCGGAGTGACAGGAGAAGGGAGAATGGCTTCACACAGAAAAAAAAAGTAGATTTAGAATGGATACTAAGGAAGCAATTCTTCCCTGTGAGGGTGGTGAGGCCCTGGCACAGGGTGCCCAGAGCAGCTGTGGCTGCCCCTGGATCCCTGGGAGTGCCCAAGGCCAGGTTGGACGGGGCTTGGAGCAGCCCGGGACAGTGGAAGGTGTCCCTGCCCACGGGGGGATGATCTTCAAGGTCCCTCCCAACCCAAACCACCCTGTGATTCCATGAGAGATCATCAAAGTGCCAGGGTGAGCTCCTGAGCGGCCCCTGAGCCAGCTCAGGGAGGTCACGGGGCTGAAAGCTGCTGCTGAAGTGAATCCACTCAAACAGCAGAGCCAGTTTTCAGCCAGGTCAGCTGTCAGAGGAGGCTCCCCTGCGCTCAGATTCCCACAAACACGGCACGAGGGAAGGGCGGAGGGCTGGGAGAGTCTGAGCAGCTTCATCCTGAGCCACTGAGCAGCTGTGTGTGCCCACGGCACTGCCAACCCCCTCTGTGCTTTATGCCAGCCACTGGAGGTAAATAAACACCGACATGGAGCAAACCCACGGCGTTCTTCAGCAGCTGTTCCCTGGGAGAGCATCCAGACATCTCCCACTCCGCACGAAGCTCAAATTCCTTCAGTTCGCATTCAGGGCTGGAGAGATGGACACACTCAGTGCGTCCGCTGAGCGCCTCTCTTTGGAAGTTCTGACATTAAAAGGAGTTAAAGAAACGGGAATGTTGGCAGCATTAAATATGGGGGGTTCTGAAGTCTGGGAATCAGAGTCTGGGACCTGAACCAAACATGCTGACACCAAAGTGTGTGGAATTATTTGCCACCACCATGAAATTTTTCAAATTGGCTTAAAATCCTATTTTAAACCCAAATGACTGACTTAGACTTCTTGTATGTGTTCTGGATCTCAGAGTCCTTAGGTTCTTCTTCATGAATTTTGCATTAAATCATAAAAGCTGGAGTTATGTTTTAAGTTAGGAAGAACTTCAAAAGTTTGGATTCTTCCTTAATCCGTTGACTCAAAGGATTTTAAGAACATCAAACACAGCTACACTTTCAACTAAATCCTAATAACTGGCGTAATAAATTCATATATATATATGTATATATATGCATATGTATTTGCATATAGGCCCATAACTATAATAAAAATCCTAATTCCCTTCCTTAGAGGAATTTCTGAGTTCGAATTCCTGTAGGTCACGTATGTTATCTCTGGCAGACACAATCCATGAATACTTGCACCGAGGTCCTTTGGTCGGTTCTCGATCTCTTTGTTTATTTCCCGCAGGGCTCATTGGTTCTTGCTGTCGTTTTGCCTGACACTGCTCCTGTCTAACCAAGGGAGCAGAGCTTTAATATTGGTTCGTTCTGCAGTGGCTCTGGAGCTGAACCTGCCTTCATGGACGGCTGGGTCCACAGCTGCTCTGCTGCCTGCAGACAGAGCAGAAGTTATTTCCCCTCTGCTTGCTCCTGGGACTGCTTGGGCCTGCCAGGAGGGTTTTCCTCACCTCCCAGTTCAGATGAGATGCCCTATCCTGAGTCTGGGACTGCTCGGAGGAACAGCTCCTGCTGGCTGTGCACCTCGGTCCTTGCCGAGCTCTGGGAACAGAAATTCTCAGTCAAAGCCCTATTTTAAACTGATTTCCCCCGGGAACTTAAAATTTTCCAGCTCTGATATGAAAAGGTGAAATATTTGGCAAGCATTAAGCAGGTAGAAGGGCCTGTGCTAAACCTCGGGAGGAATGAGAGCTGCACTTGACGCTTTTCCATGTTACGGTGCTTATTAAGGACGATATTTTTAGAGCTGGGAACACATCCCTGCTCCAAAGTTGTCCCATTTCCTCAGCTGCAACTGTTTCTTCATGCTCTGCATGTGCATGGCAGGATAGCCAGAGTTTCTAGCAGAGTTTAATTCTGCATGAAAACATTTGGCTGAAATTTGTCTCCAGGGCCCTGTCAGCAACACAATGACAATAAACCCCGGGTTTGCCTTAGTGGCCTCCAAAAGTCCCTGCAGCACAGAGAGCTCTGATTTCTCCGTGGGCTGTTTCCTGTGAACAAAGAATGAGCATGGTGGCATGAAATAAATAAATCTTCAACCACCCCAGGTTATTACCTAAGCTTGGGTGGGAGCTGGATGTCATCTTTGGCTTGGCACTAAGCTTCCTCTATGAAAAACTGGTTTTCCTTCCCACTGTGCGGACATGAAAATTCACCGTATTTGTTGTGAAATAGCAATTTGACAGCAAAGGATCTCGAGTTTTCGTCATGCCAAAAGGATGTGGAGAACCAAGCTCGGGAACAAAAGGGGTTTGGGAAAGGTTTCCAAGGGTACAAGGGACTCTCAGGAGCTGGGTCTGCCAGGCGTCGCTGCCTTTGGGGCTAGAGGGGATGAGTCTGCCCGGGCTCCCCTAACCTGTCGGCTGGAACCAGCAGAACTGGCTGGACTGGGACAGCGGGGCTCCGTTCCTGCAGGAGCAGCAGTCGGGAGTGAGGAGATAACACCGCTCCCTGCCCGCAGCCTGCCGAGGCGGCGGGGGCAGAGCCGCGCCTCCCTGAGCATCCAGGGAGAACCACCCCATCCCTGCTTCCCGGCTGCCGGGGCAGTGCAGACCTCGGGATCTGGGAATTGGGGAGTTTGACCCACCTGATCCCTGCTTCCCGGGACAGCAGAGACCTCGAGCTCTGGGAATTGGGGAGTTTGACCCACCCGACCCCTGGTTCCCGGCTCCCGGGGCAGCGCGGACCTCGGGATCTGGGAATTGGGGAGTTTGACCCACTCGACCCCGAGTTCCCGGGACAGTGGAGACCTCGGGCTCTGGGAATGGGGGAGTTTGACCCACTCGATCCCTGCTTCCCGGGACAGCGCAGACCTCGGGCTTTGGGAATTGGGGAGTTTGACCCACCCGATCCCTGCTTCCCAGATCTCGGGCTCTGGGAATTGGGGAGTTTGACCCACTCGATCCCTGGTTCCCGGCTCTCAGGACAGCGGAGACCTCGGGCTCTGGGAATTGGGGAGCTTGACCCACCCGAGCCCAGGTCCCCAGGACAGCGCAGACCTCGGGCTCTGCAGAACGAGCCGCCGGGCAGCAGCGATGCCCAAGCACAGCTCCGAGTGATTCCCAGAGCCAAATGTGGCACTGTGGGACCCCACATTTTTTCCAGGAAAGAAGATGGGATGCGCGGCTTTGGAGCACCAGCCCGGCTGAGCTCAGCACCCAGGCTGCCCCGGAACCTCGCCATTCCAGTGCTGAGACATTAAACAAGGACAGCACAGCACCACCCGAGCAGCGCTGCGCTGTCCGCAGTCATTCCTGCGGGTTGCATCTGGCCGGGGTGCCACCGTCACAAACAGGAAAATGAAGACGCTTTGCTCTAATTAGCAGCTCTGCAGCCCCCCAGGGACGCCGCAGAGGGAAGCACAGCCCGGGCAGAGCTGCCTTTGGAGCCGGAGTGTCAGGAGAGGGTAATTGGACACGTTCTGCCAAGCCCACACTCATTTGTCAGACGTGTTTCAGACCTGTGCCACCGCCTTTGTTTGGGATGAGATGTCCTACTTTCCTGATTAAAACCAACTCCTGATTTGCAATTCTGAACGGAGATAATTGCTTCAGCGGCATTCCAAACCGGGCTACAATTACGGAGTGGGCATGCATTAACAGCAGTAATTTAATTTGTGTGTCCATTTGTAACACAAGAAAAGAGTCTTTCAGGCATTACTGTTAGTGATATTTTTGCCTGTAATACATATTGGAGGCCACATTCACAAGAAATACTTCCATGAATAAAACATGAGAGCACCGATTCCTCCGTCTACCCAAACACAGAAAACAAACATTGCCTTTGGGACGCTGTGTACAAACAGATGCATCCAGGCTTGCACACAACTGCCTCACCTAAGGAGGGGAGCGGAGCTGCCTGAAACAAATATTTTATTTGGGTAGAACTGCCAGAATTCTGACACTAAGTGGTCTTGAACATCAGCTAATCAAAATAACTGCTAACCAGCTCAGGAGAGGAACTTATAATTAGCAGCCTAATGAAATTTGCACTCTAGGCTTCCACTTCCTCTCTCCCTAGGAGGAAAAAATGCCTCCAGTAGTCAATGACATCTATTTTTTTTTTTAAGAGATGGAGATTTTCAAAGGCGCTGGAGGGAATTTCTCGTTCACTTCTACAAAGAATCACAGCAATGGATGAGCTTCTGTTTCCCACAAACAAAAGTAGTGCCCATTTCCCACAGACCACAGCTTAAAATGCTCTTGCTCAATTCCCTCTGAGTACTGCGGCTCAAGCTCACTGAGGTTTTCAAACCAGCAATATGCAGGTTTTTTCACCCCAAAACATATTCTCAGGTAGGTTTTTTGTGAGGTATTCCACAGGGGTGTTGTAGCTGCTTGTTCCAGAGGTCTCATTTCCTACTCTCCAGCCAGCAGCTGCCATCCCAGACAGGCTGGGAGCTTGGCCCTCTGTCACACTGATATAAATCTGATGTAACTCCCCTGATGTCACACTGATATAAATCTGATGTAACTCCCCTGATGTCACACTGGTATGAATCTGGTGTAACTCCCCTGATGCCACACTGATATGAATCTGGTGTAACTCCCCTGATGCCACACTGATATGAATCTGGTGTAACTCCCCTGATGTCACACTGGTATGAATCTGGTGTAACTCCCCTGATGCCACACTGATATAAATCTGATGTAACTCCCCTGATGCCACACTGATATAAATCTGATGTGACTGCCCTGATGCCACACTGATACTGACACAGCTCCCTGGACTCTGAGCTGGCTGCTTTGGCCAACTCCTCATCCTCCTGAACTCAGTGGCAGCTTCACGTGAGAAAAGATTTTGCCTGGGTCTTCCCTGGCTGGTGAAGGGACCACTTTGGAGGTTTTGGATGGAGACTTCAGCTCAGAGGCAGTAAAATTGCCAATGCATCAATGACTGGCCACGTTCCCCACTCAAGAGCCTGGAGCAGTGAGTCATTAACCCAACCATGTAATTAACTTGGACAAGGGACACATTGCATTTAAACTGATTATGGAATAAAAACCCCAACCAGCATATGCCAAGTAAAGAAAAACTTCCAAGGATCTAGGCAAGGACTCAGTATGAAATAAAGAAGAATGCAGCACACTCCACCCCTAGGATACAAACTTCCAAGGATCTAGGCAAGGACTCAGTATGAAATAAAGAAGAATGCAGCACACTCCACCCCTAGGATACAAACTTCCAAGGATCTAGGCAAGGACTCAGTATGAAATAAAGAAGAATGCAGCACACTCCACCCCTAGAATACCCAAGTGCTCTGCGAGTGATCCACAGGCAGCGCTGGTGACATAAATCCAGCTGGAGGTGAGTGCAGCATCCACCTGGCAAAGGGCACGTGCTCTGCAACGTGAGGGAGAGCCAGGAATAATTGTTTTGACTGGAGGATGTGTGGAAAAAATTCTGCATTCTGAACAGGACCCTTGGATTAACTATTTCCAAGAAAGTACAGGGGGATAATGTCTTCCCTCAGCTGGGAGGCGTAGCTTTGCAATTGCAGTGAGAGTGAGACGTCAGCCCCTTTTTACTGCATTTCTTGCTCTAATTGGCCTTTGAGGATGGACCTAAACTGATCATCTCCTACTTTTCCATCACTGGAAGTCTCATGTTGTATAATTTATCACTGCCTTAGCGAGTGCATGAAGCAGATTTTGGAAACCTTGGCAAAAGAAGCTTTTTGATAATGAGAAGGAAGCTGAGGAGAGGGTGCCATGGACAAGACCATACACAGGGATCTAAAATGTGTATGAATGTTTGTGCTTGTGCTGCATTCCAGAGGAACGGGATGGGACTATGGGGGAAAAAAGTATGTGTGGCTTGGAAACGCAGCCTGCTTTCCAAAAAATCCTGAGGATTGTCTGTGCAACTGTGTGGCCACTGGAACCCCCCTGGAACACTCGGGGTGATGTCTTAGGGTCCCCACTGTGCCCTGGCGCCTGTGCTCGGAACAAGCTTGGGCCAGGGGGAGAGGAGACAGGCCAAAGCCTCCACAAAGGGCAATTCTGCCTTATATCCATTTAAAATACTGTATTCTGTTCTGTTCTATTCTATTCTATTCTATTCTATTCTATTCTATTCTATTCTATTCTATTCTATTCTATCCTATTCTATTCTATTCTATTCTATTCTATTCTATTCTATTCTATCCTATCCTATCCTATCCTATCCTATCCTATCCTATTCTATTCTATCCTATTCTATTCTATCCTATTCTATTCCCTTATGTCCATTTAAACCTAGGCTCATTCAGATCAGCAGAACCAGCCCGAATTTCCTCATTTCTGCCTGGGATTAAGTGGGGAGGTGAACTGGTCTCTTTGAGAAGTGCTGCCCCCAAATCCTCAGCCACACGCTGCTCACCGTTCTCTGCTGCCCACACTTCTCTTTTTGGCCAAGGTCAGAGTAAAAAACCCCTGTAATCTTCGTGTCAACACCCAGAGCACCTCAGCACACACTGGTAAAATTACATCACACAGAGGGAGCAGCAGCTGCTGCTGGAGCTGCAGGACAGGGCTGGGGTGGAGGAGTGAAGTAGGAATTGTTGAGAATTGTTCTGATAATATCCACGTAATTGTTGTATATCAAGTTTTTTAAAATTATTATTATTTACATAGTCCTATAATATGCAAAACAAGTGAAGAAGAGTAAAAATAAATTTGGAAGTGAAGTCTGTTAAAACCACAGTGTGATTCTCAGAAAATGCCTGGAAAGCATCTTGAATCACAGCGGATGGAAGAACAGAGCTCTGCCAAAGGACACAGATATTTTTGTTTGCGACACATAGATAATGACAATTATCAGAGGATTGGACTCTGCACCCTTGCACCAAAGCAGCAATGCCAGACACCCTGGTTGCTAAACCCTAAGAATCAATAATTGTTGCAGACAATGATCCCATCACACCTTTACTGGGGCTGACCACTGTGCGAGTTACACTTGCCCAAACTGCCAGAGGGGAAACCAAAGAGGGTCATTGGCAAACCAAGACACAAAGAACAAAAACATATTTAGGAAATATTTGTTTAGGACACATTCAGAAATCACTTTTTGGGTGCACTGATGGTCCGTGCTTCAGTTTGTTACCAGAAAAACCACACCAGCCTAAATCAAACACTCTTCAGAAGCAAATAACACCAATCAAGGATTTATCTGTGTGAGAATGAAAATGTGAAAAATTAACTCCCTCAATTTAGCCTAAAGGGAGCTTTTACCCAAAGGTGAGAAGAGAGAGCCTCAGGCTCGTAAATGTATGAATAATTTCGTGGCTACTGTTGATTTGGTGTAGGACATGCTGGAACACAACAGTGCTGGGTGGCAAAGTGACACAAATGGTGAGGGGACTGCTGTCACTCCAGATGTAAAAAATGGCAGTGGCAAACTACTGCTTGTATCCCATTTGCATGAAGCACATCTGCCAAAAACCAAAAACTGGATAAAAACCAGAAAGAGAGAAAGACTTTGGGGATGGGAAACCAGTAATCACATGGATGGATTTTACATTTCAGAGTGAGTTTGACTTACGGCCATAGACCCATCAGAAGGAAAATTCAAACTCCTACTCCAAGAGCAAACGATTGTGGAGGGCTTCACAGCGCCTTGGGCCTGGTCATTGTGGCGAGGGGAAGGCTGAGAGGGGATCCCATCACTCCACGCAAATATCCCATCACTCCACACAAATATCCCATCACTCCA
>VWPU01000321.1:0-21164 GCA_013398955.1 Callaeas wilsoni | reverse complement strand
GGTGCCAGGCTCTGCTCCGTGGTGCCAGTGACAGGATGAGGAGCAATGGCCATGAACTGAAACACAACAAGTTCCAGCCCAGCCTGAGGAAGAACTTGTGTCCATGGAGGGGGCAGAGCCCTGGAACAGCTGCCCAGGGAGGGGCTGGAGTCTCCATCTCTGGAGGCATCCCAAAATTCCAAAATTCCAAAATTGCTGTGTCACCTGCTCCAGGTGACCCTGCCTTGGGATCTGGGTGGTCTCCAGAGGTCCCTTCCAGCCCCACCATGCTGGGATTCTGGGATAACAGCTGTGCCAAAGCGCCTGTAAGTGCAGCACCTCTGAAATGTTTGGATGTACAGCAAGCAAATATTGACTTCACGGAGTGGGCAATAACCATAAAACCTGGACAGGGAAACTGGATGGGTTTTATGCAAACACTGCAACCTCTAAACGCAAATGTTTGATCCTCATTTTCAAAAGGCCACGTTAATCCACAGTGCAGGGACACACTGCACTGGAATTGAGGCAAACAGCCCTAACAGGCACGGAATCACTCCAATTTCACTGCTCCCTGGAAGAGCTGTGGGTCGGAGGCTGGTGGGGTCCTGTGCTGAGGGGAATGGTAACCAGTGCCATGAGAACTGGGTGCCAATTCCAGCCAAGGAGAGGTGTCTGGGATCTGTGAGCTGGGCTGGTGAGACACGGGGACAGTTCCTGTTCTGGCAAAGGTAGCCTTCAATATCACCTTCTAATCCCCTCACCTGGCTTTCCAGAGGCACAGGAGAAGACAAGAGCACATGAAGTGCTCCTGCTGCCTTTCTCTGGGAAAAAAAGCTTCTCTTGCTTTTTGTTGCAAACCAAAGCGCTCCTTTATTTGAAATATCTGTCATTTTATCTCCGCTGCTTCTAGGAGAACAGAGAGAGCAGTGGAGGAACAACCCGGCTGACTGCTTCATCAGAAGATGCTGTGAGATGCACAAAAAGGGAGTCGGGCTCGTATCTGGAGAGGCAGATGGGGTCTGGGCTGGCCTAGAGGGAGACACCAGCTGTTACAAATAGTGCTGGGGTCAGCTTCTGTGACATTACATTGCTGCACACCAGCAGATTCTGATTTCTTAGCTGGAGCGCTCAAAGTGCTTAGTCTTTTACAGAACAATGAGCAGATAATGAGAGAAACCAGAAGCATTATTAATAAGAGAAGCTTGTTTTAAAAAGAGCTCAGCTCACTCCTGTCAAGCAGCTGACAGCCTCTGCAGATGACTAAATGGGGCTTTTTGATGCTGCTTTCTAAAATCCTGCTCCGCTCCCTGCAGCCTGACTGACAGTGCAGACTCAATTAACCTTTGATTAGACCAAAGGGTGCCACTGGTTTTATCCTGGGAATCTCTGGCTTGCTGGTAGATGTTCAAAAACCAACATTGTCGCAGGTTTTCTGTTTCCTAAAGCACCTCTTGAGGTAACAACATTTTTTCAGAGCACATTCTCTGTGCTTGTCTCAAAGGCCACCTGGAAAAGGGAACGGTGCAAAGCAAAGTCAGACTCGTTCCCCAAAAGCAAAGGGAGGACCAGATTTCCTGAGCTAAAGCAAAATCCCTGGAGTAAAGCCTGCAGGAAGCATCCCCTCCCTCGTGTGTGTGCAGGCACACATCCCTGCAGGCCTGCTCTCCTGCCCTCCTTCTGACAAGACACGTTTTTGGGAAGCGTGGTTGATTATGCTCTGTGTCTAAATGCACCTTAGATAGGCAGAGAATATTAAATGTGGCTGCAAAAAAACGAGAAAGAATCTTTGAACTGAACAGGAGCAGGTTCTGAAGTCTTCCTGGCTTTCTGTGACTGCTATTTCACAGCCAAAAGCTGTGAGAATACTTCTGTTTACAACCCCCGCCCCTCCTCGAAAAAGCCCTCGTCCGCATTCCGCGCGAGGAGGCGAAAAGCAGCAAAGTTCTCTCCGAGGTGTTTGCTGCCTGTGCTGCTCCATTTGCCTTTTTCCAAGAGGCCATACACAGATTGCCGGCTTGCTCTGGAGTCCATCCCCTTCTGCTGCTGCTTTGCGGTGTGACTGTGAGGGCGGATTTGGTGCAAACCCAGCCTCTGTGGGACCGGCCAGGCCACGGCAAAATCACTGCGAGGTTCCTCCGTGCTTCAGGGGGGCCCTGCCTCCATCGTCAGCAAAATGAGGTCTCAGCAAGCAGAAGAGGGAGAGGCAGCTGAGGTGACACCCATTTGTGCCACCTCGTGAGCGGTTTCTGGCCCGTTTTGCCGCAGGCTCCGTTTGGGCTCGCTCGGGACGGACCAGACGCGACGCCCAAAGGCAGCACTGAGAGCAGGGCCTCGCTCGGGGTGTCCGGGGAGGGTTCCCCAGCTCCACACCGCGGCCGAGGAGCCTCCAGGGTCACTCTGGTTGGGTTTGCAGCAGTCTGAGAGCCACTGCCCATTCTTCTACTGCACACAGAGAGTGCCAACAGGAGCTGCTTCGAGCCCAAAGTGCTTCCAGTGGGAATTCCAGAGGAGGGGCAGTGAATATGTGACACTGTAATGTCCCTTAAAAATACAGACCCTATTAAATGTTCACAACCACGTCTGGGAGAGGATTTTCCCTGAGCTTTGTAAACCTCAGTGGCTGAGCAGAGAGATAAGAACTTATTATTCGCTATTTTTTTCTTTTGGGAACAGCATCAGATCAATTTTATTATGACACAATTGAGAGCCCACATGACGAGAAATGGGTTTGTGAACATCCAGTTGCCAAAAGCCTGTATCAAGCTATTTCTGCTCACTTTTTGGACTCTGACTCTTGAAAGTTCTCCTATCAAAACACTTACTTAAAATTCTGAACACTAAAACCAGAATTCTTCTTCAGAAAAACATTTCACTTGTTCCTGCACGGGGGTGACTTCACCAGCTCAGGAAAAGTTGCAAGGTTTTGCAAGCCCACCTTTATGGAATATTATTTTTATTCATATTTTGCTGAAACAATACAAGCCTGGCAACAACCTCTGCTGTTCTGAAAGAGTCTGAGGTGAAACTTCACCTCTCCAGCCTCAGCAGCCAGGCAGGGAGTGAATGACTGACAGATACCTCATGTCACAACCAACACAGCGTTGTATTAAAACACTCTTATGAATTTTAAAGAGCCTTTTCCAAAAATCAAGGCAGTGGGTTTTTAGCTAAAAATATATCAATACAAATTAAATATTTGCATGACAAGGGTGACTTTAATTAAAAACCTTTGGCATAATTTAAATCACATCTATGAAAACAGTCATTGCAGAATGAAATGACTCAGAGCAATTGAGTCTTCCAGTTCAGGCTAATTGGAAGGGAATGTCTGGGGCATCACTCCCTGCAGCGATCTCATACCCCTGAAAAGAGCTGATTGTGAGATCCTTTTAATAAACAGTGAAGCAGCTGAGCCCAAACTGATACACGATTCCGAAAAGTCATAAATTTCTATTTGCTTAAAATGAAAATGGTTCGGATCTGACACAGAGGGGTTTGGATAAAGAGCCCCCAGGTGCAATGGAGGCTGTTCCCAGGAGGGCTGCAGGATGCTCAGGAGCTCAGCTGAAGGAAACCTGTGCACATGCACAAGCTCCTTTCTCTTCACGCACTCCCCAGGCAAAGAGGGTTGGAGCATCCTGCCTTCCCCAGCTGTCCCCTCCAGGGCTGGGCTGTCCCTGCAGTCTGGGCAAAGCCCTGGAGTGTGCCCACCTCGTCTGCTCCCTGGGACTGCTCCAGGTCTGGCAGAGCTCTCTGAAAACGTGGGCAGGGCACCGAGCCCAAACCACAGGCAGGCCTGACCTACACTTGTTTGCCAGAACGGTGCCTTGCAGCCGGCAGACATCCTCCTGAGAGACAGTACACATTCATTTGGGGCCAAAAGCTGGGGGTTTTAAAAATTGTAAAGCTGGTTTTCTTCACTATAACCCCCTCACCACCACCACTGCAAACCTGTGCATGGAATGGAGAAACAGCCAAGGAGCTGCTGTTGTTAAAATCATCATACACAATTATGGGATGTGTTAGGGCTCTGAGAGGGCCCTGCTCGAGCCTGCTGTGTCTCAAGAATAAATTCAGTGGGTTTATATTCCTCAGCCAGGCATGAGGAGGGTTTTTGCCCTTTCCTCCTACCTGACAAGCCCCTGAGTGTTTGGGGAGCAGCAGGCTGGGAACCTGCACCAGGTACCACCACTACAGACAGGCTTCCTCCTCACTGTCCCTCCTCCCCTCCCGGGCCTCCCACGGCTTGATAGGATTTAGGACCCGAGCTGGGCACAGAGGAACACTCAGATTTAGGACCTGAGCTGGGCACAGAGGCTCAGAGGAACACTCAGATTTAGGATTTGAGCTGAGCACAAAGGCTGAAAGGAACACCGAGATTTAGGATTTGAGCTGAGCACAAAGGCTGAGAGGAACACCGAGATTTAGGATTGGAGCTGAGCACAGAGGAACAAACAGATTTAGGACCTGAGCTGGGCACAGAGGCGGAGAGGAACACTCAGATTTAGGACCCAAGCTGGGCACAGAGGAACACTCAGATTTAGGACCTGAGCTGAGCACAGAGGAACACACAGACTTAGGACCTGAGCTGGGCACAGAGGAACACAGAGAATTAGGACCTGAGCTGAGCACAGAGGCTGAGAGGAACACCGAGATTTAGGATTGGAGCTGAGCACAGAGGAACACACAGACTTAGGACCTGAGCTGGGCACAGAGGCCCAGAGGAACACTCAGATTTAGGACCTGAGCTGAGCACAAAGGCTCAGAGGAACACCCAGATTTAGGATCTGAGCTGAACACAAAGGCCAAGAGGAACAAGCACCCTCTGACAATGCAGGAGGTGGGACACAAAGCACAGAACGTTGCTGTATCCCAAGAAATAACCCAGACTCTTCAGGATGCAAATCGGGCAAGAAAAGAACCTCACGCTGCTGCCAGAACTTTGTCTGCAGCGTGTGTGACTGCGAGAGGTTGTAATTATTTAACATTTTGATTTCAGCTTCCCCAAGTGGTGAAGCCCTTTCTGCCCGAGCAGCTGCTGCAGCTCACGGCACATTCACAGAGCAAATTTCAGCTCAACAGCAGCTGAGGAGTCACAAGGCTGTCAGAAATTTATCCATCTGCTTGCCAGTCTCTGCGTGCACTCAGGAACACGAGGGTGGGGTTTGTGCAGACTATTAACATGCACACAGTGCGTGCCTGCATTTTCCAGCGTCTCCTCAGCATCTTTGTGGCCTCTGCTGGCCTCCAGTAGCTCCTTGTCATTCACACATTTGCCATGCTCTTGGGTCTCCTTGTTAATCATGCTGCACCTTCCATATAATCCAAGGAAAAAGGAAAAAAACTACCCTCTAAATAAAAACGTCTTCACTTCTCAGAGCTGACAGTTGCCCTCCCCAGCTCTGCTGGCCACATTCCCGCTGTGCTGCTGTGGTTTTTGGGCTGCCCTGATTCCTTGGGAAGAGGAAGGGCCAAAGCTGCCTCACTTGACTCCAGGATGTGGCCAGGAGCAGCCAAGTGCTGACTGTGAGATGCCAGGGGAAGGAAAGCTGCTGGATTTTCTCGGAAGTGAACAAAGCCAACACCTCTCAGCGAGCACCTCGCAATCCCTTCCATTGAAAGAATTTCCCTGCAGTTGAAGACAAAGCCTTGTGGGATGGCTGTGTCTGGTTGTGCCTTCCCTTGCACCACCACCGAGGTCCTTGGATGTCACACACGGGGCAAACACAGCACCAGCTGAGTGCTTGAGGTCACAGGAAATTTTACATCCTTTGAACAGGAGAGAAAGCTGAAAATGTGACTATTACTACTTTATCTTCAGGACTTTAGAAGGTTATAATTTTATTCCTTCCTTTCCTGTGAGTGTCCTCCCATTTCTAGATGTTTCCCTCATTCCCCTCCTGCTGTGGCCAGTGGGAAGCTCCAGGTGTGGCTGCATTTCAGGATTTGGGGATTTATTACCTACACAACCCTTATCAATCTCCCAGGCTTGCTGAGGACCCTACATCTTCAAAAGAAGGACAACAAGTTTTTCCTTTCTGCTACATGTTGAGGCTCAGATCTGACAAATAATCTTTTCCAGGGAAGCCAATGGAAAGGCCACATTTCTTCTCAGTGACAGAACATTACTTGGAGAAAAACCAATATAAACTCATATGCAGATGATGCACCAATTTTGGCCCACGTTGGCCTCTGAATTTGCTGACCCAGCCTCCCACTTACTGGAAACGGCATCTAATAATTTTGCAAATTTTTGACTTTCTGGTTGCCTATTTAGACTTTTTTTGCGTGCGTGTAAGATGCATCCTTGAAAGCAACCAGGAGACACAAGGGAAAAACTCAACGCAGGAAATAAAAATGTTCCTGTTGCTCGATCAGCTCTATTTCATTCTTGCAAGTGCACAGATGTGGTGTAGCTCTGCAATCTCGTTTGTGGGGAAAAGCAAATACCTGCTTGCTAATGGGAAAATGTTGCTAATTTCAGACTGAAAACTCTCGGAATCTGCAGCCCCAAAATTCCTGCACGTGAGGGGTCTGAGAAACAGACTGTCAGCCACACAAGCCTTGCAGAATTCCCAAATATCTGTGAATTTTGACACTCGTGCAGGCTGTGTCATGAAGACATTTATTTGCAATGCCAGCTGTGGGAGTCTGAACAACACACACGCTTCTAAAGCCAGAGTGATCAGCCTAAGGCAGTTTGGAGAAAAAGGAATATCCTGCCATGTTTTTCACCTCTGATTGTAGCAGGTCAAAGGCTGAACTTACTGCAAATGAAGTGGGGCACTGCCCAAATTTTTGCATCTTTTTTATGCTGTTCCCTTATTTGGCTAAGGGATGCTGGGCAGCAAAAAGACAATAAAGGGATTTTAGAAAGATGACAGATACATCTGCAAAAAAAAAAAAAATCAAAGGCTAATTCAGAGTTTTTGGGGAAAAATAAAAAAGGAGACATCTTTTTGTATTCGTATGTCACAATTGCAAAAGAATTAGGAAAGCAAAAGCATCTGACAATAGAGTGGAGATCCTTATCAGCTACCAGCCAGATTAGCTCATTTTTTCCAGTTGTTAATTAAACATTTACAGTTTCCTGTGTAGGACACAGCTCTGATCCAAGAAACAAGGATGCAGTCAAGAGCAGGCTCAGTAAAATGAAGATACAAGCCTGAAAAGAATCCATTCCCTCCCTACAGAAGTCAGGAAGCGGACTCAGCACGGATGTGGCATCGTGGGCTGATTCCAGGAACCAGAGGTACAGCAGTTCCTGGAAACCCCATTTCCTGAGGTTACCTTTTAAATGGATTTCTGCAGGAAGCGCCTGGGGCTCCAGCCTTGGTGCACGTTGGGAACAAGGGAAGGCAGTGCACACATTTGGGGGGTCTGGCAAAACGCGAGGTAAAACATCCCTTAATGTCCGCTCATGGAATAACCGGAGTGGGCCCGGAGCTCCCCAGAACTGCCCTCTGCTCCTTTTCTCCCCCAGCCCAGAGCAAACACCTGCTGCAAACACCGTGTCTGATGTTATAAATACATATTATAATATTGGCTTTCCCTAAATATTAAAGGATGTTATAGGTGTAATGTTAAAATAGCTTTGCTGTAAGGATATAGGTTTTTTTAGCTAATGCCTTTATTTCTGTTATTAATAGTAGTAAAATAGACAATATAGCAATTAAACTGTCTGCTTAGCTGGATAACATCCAGTGAACGTGTGGTGGACCTCCCTCTGCTACTGACTTACCAACTATCAGCAACTACCGTCTGCAGACACTGTGAGAAATAACGGTCTCACGCCGCTAAAATTTAACAAATTTATTAAAAACCAAACACCATGGACCAAAGCCCGAGCTGGAGGAGAGAACAAGAATGGACTAAAGCCACAGTCAAGGGATGTGCATGCTCTAAAAAGGAGGACCCAAGGAGGAGTCATGCGAAACAGTTCCTGGAAAATGTAAACCAGCTTGAATATGCATAATTGTTTATGAATAAGCATTTTGCTGATGCCATAGTAAAGGTATACCAAGGGTGTCCCCGCAATAGCAGGTGTGCTCTTGGCTGAGTGCCAAGGGTACCCAGCACTGTTCTTTTGCTTTATTGTTTTTGTCCCTTACTGTCTCTTTATTAAAACCTTTAAATCCTGCCAGGAAAGTGAACCCTGTTTTTCACATCTGACGAGTCGGTGGCGGTCTGCTGTTTCAGAGGAGGGGTCCCGCGCCTGGGGCTGAGCCAGCAGCCCTTTGCACCCCCTGAGATCATTTCACCTGCCCAGGTGAAGCAGAAATCCAGCTGCTCCCACCCCTGGCAACAGCAGCGGTGGGTACTGTGCCTCGTGGGACAAACGGGGACATTCTGCATTTCCCTCTTTTCTGTGTCTGTTCAGATATTCTGGAGCACAGAACCCCCAAACCTCCAGCTGATTCTGTGGATTTTTTAATCACTGAAAGTCACCTACAGTCAGGAGACTGGAAACACAAGTAGAGACTGTGAGCCTGAAGTTTAGATACTGAAATAAAGGCTCTAAAACCATAAAACCCAGAAATCAGATTTTCTTGCTTTACCTAAATAAGACTGATGGGAAAATCTAGAGGAGTTTGGGTGATTGGCATTTCCTCAGGGTAAACAACGCTTGAAAAGGAACTGTGAGCCCCTAAATAATGTTGAGGTCTGTCCGAAAGGAATGTGGCCTTCCAGGGTCAGGCTGCTCCTGCCCTGGGTCATTGAGACTTTCCATGAGACACTTGAATCTTATTACTGGGTACAGGATTAGTGCAATGAATCTTCTGCAGTGTTTTAATGTTACAGAGATTTTTTAGATCTATGTAGCACTGCCTGCTTCATGCCAGAGAGGATTATCTATTCTATCTGAGTAAAAAGGGACTGAGGTGGCTCAAAAAACAGCTTTAAATCAAAATAAACACGGAGTCATTAAAATGCTACAATGAATTAAGAAATTATTTGCTTTAATACATTGACTTTTGTGGTTTACTAAATCAAGAGCTGTTGTGGTCTCCATGGAAAAACAAGCTCCATTTGTCGACCTTTGTATTTATGTGCAAAAATATTGGAAGGGGACCAGAACGCTGTCTGCCTGTAAATCAGCTTTTTCTCATTCTGAACTTTTACAAATGAAATACGTTATTTTGACACCTCTAGCATTTATCCAGGTAACGAGTCCTGCACGGTCCTTACCCGGCCATAAATTCAGGGTAACACAGCTGAAGGCAAATCCATTTGCGACAGGGAGCGCTCCGGCCGCCGGGACCGGGAGGTCTGGGCGGAGCAGGTGGGATGCGCGGTCAGAAATACGGCCACAGCAGCCTGCTCCGGGAACCCCTGCGGGAGGGGCGGCTCTGCCCTGTGCTGGCTCCTTGTGGGCTTCCAAGCAGGGGTTCAGGGATGCAGCGAGGCAGGAGTCCAGAGCGAAGAATGAATCATTTATTAAATTTACAATACCATTGATATATTCTAGTTCCATAAAGCAATTGAACAGTGCTCACACTTCTCCTAGGGTGATTGGTCAAAGTCTCAGACACCCACTTAGTAATGTTTTTTCCTAATATAATGTACACGAGGTCAGAAGATACCAGATATGAATGCTATTTACGAAAACCCTATTTATTGTTTACATAGCTTACACAGCAAAGGAAAAGTTCTCACAGAATGAATGCAAGAAGAGAAAATTTCCCTGCTAACAGCATTTCAGCATCCACAGGTCCTGCCTGAGCCCAGAGGTGGCACCCAGCCCCAGGAGCTGCGGGGACTCCGTCCCTCGGGAGCAGGAGGGCTTTCCAAGCCGCTCCCGCTCTTCCCTGCGTTCTCCCTTCACCTGCACGGCCCCTGCCGCACAGGAATCGGGCTGGTGTCTCATCCTGAGTCAATCCATCATCCTCAGCACTGATTAGGGCTCTTTTTTCGCTCTTCTCCCTGTTCCCTTTCATTTCTGTCTTAGCACATGTATGACTACATTTGTCACATCAAAGCTACTACAGAGGAGCTCCCGAGGCAGGGCCTGAGGCTGTTCCTAAAAGCTGGAGCCTGCAGCCCGAAATAAAGCTGCCTGCATGTGTGGATCCATCTGCACAGGCTGAGTATTCCCAGCTTTATCCACCACAGACCCCGATAAGCAGGGAGACGGAGGCACATGGTGCTGCTTCCCCTGTGATGGGGAAACACCGTTCAAACCCAGCCCAAAACGTGACCCGGGCGTTATTCCTGTCTCAGGCTGCAGTGCTCCTCTCTGCTCGCACAGCCCAGCTCTCCAAAACCGCTGAATGCACATTTGCCCACGACTTCCACTACAAAAGAGACTAAACCCCATCCAGAGGCTGTTTAGGTTAGGACTGAAAAAAAAAACCCACAGAGTTTTTCTTGGCGTAAGTTACAGCGTGGGGAAAAGGTGTTGTTCAGCACCAAATATGAGCATCATCTGCTTCACTAATTACAAACAAAGAGTTGTACCTGGTAGAAATAGTCAGGTTATTAATTAGGGAGGGGAAATCTGTTTCATAGCACAGGCTTTGCTGTCTGCTGAGCGTAAGGAACTGGGCATTGTGCACAAGAAGACTCGAGCCAATGCATTTTTACTAATTGCAGCTTTTATAGGAGCACTTAGACAATGCACTGGAATAATTATTTCCTGTGAAGCAGCATTTAACATGCTTCTCACTTTTGTTTTTGTGCTAGGAAAGCTCACTGACAGCAGGCAGCCCGAGCTCCTCACAGCAGCATTTCTCTGAAACAGCAGAAGGAATTATTTTGGAAAGGGTAGCAACTGCCCCTTCCTTTTGTGCTTTCAGGCCCGCTCAGCAAACATTCAGCCACATGTTTAAGCCCATGCTTGCTCCTGGAGTGTGCCATGGTTAAACCACGGCGGGTCCAGCTCCTGGAACCCGCTCTGCATCTCCTGGAGACGTTCTGCTCCAGCCCATCCCGACTTCCCCGAGCGGAGACGGGGAGCAGTGAGATGTGCATGCTAATGAGTGCATCATTAAGGTGTGCACGTGGGAGCCAGAGCTGGCTGCACTCCTGGAAGGAGTAATTACATTTGTCATGAGGCATCAGCAAGCCTGGGAAGGCACCGAGGGACAGGGAATGGGGAAAGCACAAGGCACCAAAGGACAGGGAATGGGGAAAGCACAAGGGACCAAGGGACAGGGAATGGGGAAAGCGCAAGGCACGAAAGGACAGGGAATGGGGAAAGCACAAGGGACCAAGGGACAGGGAATGGGGAAAGCGCAAGGCACGAAAGGACAGGGAATGGGGAAAGCACAAGGTACCAAGGGACAGGGAATGGGAAAGGCACAAGGCACCAAGGGACAGGGAATGGGAAAAGCACAAGGCACCAAGGGACGGGGAATGGGGAAAGCACAAGGTACACACTCACACAAGGCAGCCAGGGAATCTGCCAGCTGCTGCATCAGCTGGGTGTTCAAACCTCAATTCCAGACTCCAGGCTGTGGAGAAACAGGCTGCAGGGGCTCGTGTCTGATGGAAGCCCAGAGAGAAGGGCCTGGTAGATTCCAATTCACCATCCTCACCCTGGCACTTCATGGCTGTTTGAACAGACTCTACCAGGCTCATCCTGCTGGTCCCCAGCATCCCAGGGGCTCCTGCCTCTCCAGCTGAGCAGAGGCACTGCCTCCTCTGCTTGTGGAGCTCCTTCATTCCCGGCTTTTGCTCTTTTCCTTTTCCAGTTTGATTTCAGTGATACTTTCCCAGGCCAAACTACTAGCTCCAGTTGGAACCCAGCACAATGGAAAAGCACCTGAATTAATCATTTACAGCCCAATTTCCTCATTTCCATACTGTGATGCAGGTGAGAGCTGAAAAAAACCACCCCAAAGCCGCAAATATTTTTTAAACACGTGGTAAGATTAAAGCTCCTTTTCTTTCCCCTTCCATGTACAGAATGTTTAGCTGGAATATTTCATAAATTATAAAGGGCCTAAGAGCAGGGCTGAATGACAGCCAGGAGAGCAGCGTTCGTGCCAGCAAGCTGGGATTCCAAACAAGTTGCAAGCCCTTGTCATCTCCCAGGTGGCTGAAAGTGTTTCAGTCACCAGATTCACCGGGGGAGCGGAGGAGACGCGCTTGGCTCCCCGGGCTCCTGCAGTAGGGAAGTGTTTGTGTGGCTGCATGAGCTCTCTCGAGTGGGTTACTGAGGCACTCTGGAGTACCCCTGGAAAATGAAAGCCTGAAGTGCCAGCTGTGCTGAATTCAAAGGGAAGGTACAGCTGAGGGTGCTCGTGCCAGCTCGGGTACAGCTGTGGCTTCGCAAAGAACCTGATTTCAGAAAAGAGCAAAATAAATCTTTGATATCTTCCCCTTTTTAAAAGCATAATGTTCACACCTCTTAATCTTCTCACATGTGTCTAAAGGGGGCTGTAAAACCAGCCTTCATTTTAAAGCCACCTTGTTGGTTTTGGGTTTTTACTGGAGCGTTTCCTTTGGGTGGATCCTGTTCTATTTCACTTTTTAAAGTATGGCCTCACCAGTGCTGAGGGGATGGCAAGAAGGGTCCTTGGCTCATATTTGATTCCAGCTCCCTCCACATCTGCATGCACAATAAAAACACGTCTGTTGTTGGAGTGATGTGACAAGAAATTAATCCTGGGGATGTGAAACTCCGCTTCAGGTCAATGCTGAACCATTTCAGGAAGACACTTTTGCTTTAGTTATTGCACACAAAATGCTGTGCAGGATTTTCCTGTCTCCTCTTGAACCTTTTTTGTTATTTATGGTTAGGAGCAGGTAGAACTCACCCTCTTCCTCTCTATCTCAGCAGCAGCTCTGACAAATACACCTGGTACCTGATGGCAAGTATGGCATAACTTGAAGTCATTTGGTTCAACTGTGTAAAATCATGTCCATAGCTGTGCCATCTGCAAAGGAACTATTTACACACAGGCTATTTCTTCCACCCAGAATGTTAAACCTCATTTCCAGATGAAGAATGCTTTTGCCAGAGCTCTAACCCCTGCAAGCAGTGTGTTCACTGTTGTGTACAGGAAGCAGCAAAGGGAGAACAACACCACCCCACCAAGGGCATTTGGCCAGCAACAGAGAGACAGAGAGCTGAATCCTCATTTCCATCCTTCGCTATTCCAAGGAGCTGCGGTGCTGAAGGACCTGACAGGACCAAAAGCTCCCTGTCCCTTCTGCTTCTACCGGGACCAGAAGGGCACACTGGAGGAAAGACTCGCAGGAAGTGCACGGTAACACAGCCTGCAATTATCTCTCCCCATTTCCAGCAATCTGCATTTTAGGGGTTTCTTAATACAAAAGTTGTGATTGCAGCCTCGTTTCTGCCTCTCAGAGAGGGGCTGCTGCTTGCTGTCTGCACTCTGCGGGTCACAGCCTGTGGGTGAGCGTCACACTTGGGGGCTTTGTGACAAGGTGCTGCTTTCTGCTCCTCCTGACGGGCCACCGGCGCTTCCCTTGGGCCAGAGCTGGGCCTCGTTTGGGCAAAAGCAGGGAATAATTACTCCTTATTTCCCTTCTCGCTGCTGGGCAGGATTTCTGATCCCTTGGAAAAAGGCAATTGCAAGGGTCCTGCTCTGCTCAGTGACTCCTTCCTGAGGAGCCCTTCCCTGCTCCCATCACTTCCCTTCACCCGAGCATGTTCCTGCTGCTTTCCACGGGGCTGGCAGGGGTGGCACGCGATACCCAGCACCGGGTGACCCTGCACTCTCAGGGGACACAGTGATGTCGCCTATTTCCCTCTCCCCTCCTTCCCAAGTAGCTCCTAAGGACCACAGCCAAGCCGCGAATTGACTTTTTCCATACATTTCACGCGGTGATTCTGAGACGATTTCCCAGCCCTTTCCGGCTGCTGGCTGTGACTTGTGCACGGCTCTCTGGGCACAGACAACGGTGGGAAGAGAGGGAACGTGCCTGACAAAGCTGGTTTTTGCATCTTCCCTGTGGCTGCTGTCACACAGCTCTCGGTCGATAGCACCGAGGGCTGTAATTACCTGACACACAAACGTTGAGACGGCTGTCAAAGCACTTGGGTGAGGGAAAACCCACCCTGGCCTGTCGGGAGGACAAGTGCAGAGCTGAAGAAGCACAGAAAGGATGGGGATCGATGTCAGCAGCAGGGGGCTGGGGCTCTCCGGAGCTCCAGATGAAGCGGCAGAGCCTCAGCCCTTCGTGGACAACATGGAAGGACAGGGGACAGGCTGTGATCCCAGGAGGATCCCGGCCCGGCGACTGAGAACTAAAATCAAAAAGTGAGAGGGGAATTCCAAAGCTGAGGCTGGGAGAACGGCAGGACGTGGCCAAGCACACTCAGTGCAGGAGGGTGCCTTTCCGAGGAAAGGATGAATTCTCAGGGCATTCTCAGGGAAAGGATGGGCTGAAGCAGAGATGTGGCCCAGTGGCAGCAAAGCCCGGCTCAACAAGGACATCCCCGCTTCAGCACGGCCAGAAGATGGGGAAGCAGCCTCGGAGGGAGCAGATGTGCCTCTGTGCACAGTGCTGCAGCTCCCAGCCCTGCCGAGGAGCAGAAACCAGGCTGGCTGGCTCCAAACCGACAGAGCCTCAGAAAACTGGGCTAATCAGGCCAGGTCTGCCTTAGGGGAGGAAAACAGTAACTTAAGGAGTGTTTGGAATAAAAAATGGCAAGTGTTCTGCGTGTGCTGGTGTGGCTGGGATGGAGCTGAATTTTGGCTTTGTGCTGACACAGACCCAGAACCCGTCAGGACAGGGCCTCTTGCAGACAGTATTAATTTAAACACTGTAAAGGATTGCTTCTTTAAGTAATTGGCCCCAAACCCACAACGGAAAAGCCATTCGTGATTTAGTTTCAAGCAGAGTATGTGACCTGTTTCAAGATGCAGCCACTGAACTTTTTCTCGGCAAAGGAGGCCATAAAGTATTCAAATCTGACCTTTTTGGAGGCTGAAAAGTCAAAACACAAATCTGCGATAATAACATTTAACTTAAGAAGTGGAATTACAAAAAGGGGGGGTGGAAAAAAGAAGATTGAGAAGCCATTAAAAGGAGCCACTGAAAAAAGAAGATTGAGAAGCCATTAAAAGGAGCCACTGAAAAGGTAAAATGTTTGCAGGTAACCTAAAGACCACGTCAGGACATCACCATATTCCAGGCTGGGAATAACATTTTTAAAAGGTTTCCAGGCGGGAAAAACCCACCCCAAATGCATCCCTAGCAAGAATGATTCACACTCTGGGGAAGGAATTTAAAAACCGGGTTCAAAAGTGGGAGTTTTACCAGTGTTTGGGAAGTAATTAATTAGTGAATTCTCGACACCCAGCATGAGGTAGTCCAGAGAAGCTCCAGAGTTTTGCAGCCTCAGTGTGGGCAGGGTGAGGCCCTGAGCGACTCCAGGCAGGAGAAGGTGCCAAAGGGATTCACACAGCGGATCTCTGTTCCCTAAGCTGGCCTTGAGGCCAGAGCAAGAGACAGGGGCGTATGTAAAAACATTTAAATAAATACATCAATTAATCCTGGCCAGGAGAAATTCAGGAATTTCAAAGAAAACCCCCAAACCCATCCAATTTCTGCACTGATAAATTAGTCAGAACAAGGATAAAGCCAGTTCTGCACATGAATAAATGGATATTGGGCACATATCCCCCTGGCTTCTGTGCAGGGAAGAAATGCCTTGTGAATTCGTGAGATTCTATTCAAATTAGCAATAACTCTATTACCTGATAACAAAAGACAGATGAATTTTTGTGGGTGGATTTTTTTTTTTTCAGTTGGCTGGCAGAGAAGCTGAATCTCTGTACATTTCTGATTTAATTTGGAACTGTTTCTAAAACAGCTCAGCATTTTAGAACTGCCCCAGAGTACACCGAGCTGGCAACAAAACCCTGACACATCACAAGCAAACATATGTCTGCTCTGAAAAACACAGCCCACAGCTTCCCAAATACAGCACTGGAGGGATGGCAGTGTCTGTTGGGAAACACAAGGCATAAAAAATACACTTCAGGACCTGAAATTTTTAAAGGAGTTTTTTGTGATAAACTTAGAATTCATCACCAATTTAACCCTCTCTATTTTTTTCCCCCCACCTACCACTCTAATTATTTAATTTTAGTATTTTTTGCACTAGACTGTGATTTTATTTTCTTTGAGTGCCTGAAGCTCTCTTCTGGTCTTTGCTTATTCCAGGAGCTTGGAAAATTCCTGGTGTTGCTGAACTTTCCTGAAGTTTTTTTTCATTTCTCCAAGGAGACTGCAGATTGTAGCAGACTCATTGTTTTAATTTGTGGGTCCTGTAATTCCAAATCAAACCTAAGTACACTACTTCATCAGGGGAAAACCAGAACATTGCTCAAAAAAACCCCCCTAAAAACGAAAGAATAATGGCAAACCCAACAAATAGTTTCGTAAGGGGCTTTAACTGTTTACTCCAATGTGTTCTGATTGTGCCTAAGAGCAGTGAAATGTAAATTAAATTAGTACTCAAGCTTATCATTAGGAAACAAGCCCCCTTTTTAAAAAGACAAGGAGAAAACACCACAAATTAAGCCCAATGTGGGTTAAGCCCACACGTTACATAAGCCCCTAATCCACATTAAAACCCTTTTAGTAACATATGGGCCATAATAATTTCCAGTGCTCTTTGCTCCTTAAGCATAACAAGCTGTTAGCTCAGAGGGCCTTGCACCAGGAGATCCTGGGAGGGCCAAAGCTGGAATTTTCCCATCAGGACCATTAGAGCCCATCAAAGAGTCTGGGATTCTCAGCTCCCAGTACCAGTGCTGGGGCATCGGGGATGGAGAACCCAAATCAGAGCCACGGAATCATGGAGTCACAGATGGGTTGGGTTGGGAGGGACACTGAAGATCATCCCATCCCATCCCATCCCATCCCATCCCATCCCATCCCATCCCATCCCCAGCCATGGGCAGGGACACCTTCCACTGTCCCAGGCTGCTCCCAGCCCTGCCCAGCCTGGCCTTGGACACTCCCAGAGATCCAGGGGCAGCCACAGCTTCTCTGGGAATTCCATCCCAGCCCCTCACCACCCTCACAGCCAGGAATTCCTTCCCAGTATCCCATCTCTCCCTGTCCTCTGGCAGTGGGAAGCCATTCCCTGTGTCCTGTCCCTCCATTCCTTGTCCCCAGTCCCTCTCCAGCTCTCCTGGAGCCCCTTTAGGCCCTGGGAGGGGCTCTGAGCTCTCCCTGGAGCCTTCTCCTCTCCAGGTGAGCACCCCCAGCTCTCCCAGCCTGGCTCCAGAGCAGAGGGGCTCCAGCCCTGGAGCAGCTCCGGGGCCTCCTCTGGACTCTCTCCAGCAGCTCCAGGTCCTCCTGCTGTTGGTCCCAGGGCTGGGGCAGCTCTGCAGGTGGGGTCTCACCTGAGGAGGCAGAGGGGCAGAATCCCCCTCCCCTGCTCCCTGTGGGCACACCAGAACACTTCAGGGGGTTGCTGTTTTCCTCTGGGATTTAAAATAAAAACGCAATTTGTGCGAAAGCTCCTGGAGCATCCAACAGCAAGTTTAGATTTATGTCCTTTAGAACACAGCCTTTGTTTAACAAACAACACTTCATGAGAGAGTGCTCAATTATTGCTCACTTTCCAAGCATTCAGGAAATAATGAATTTGCAGGAGTGTGGAGAAACAAAGCAATATTCGTGCTTAGTGTAATCCCACTAATGATGGGAGCAGGTTTCAGCTCTCCCCTGTTCCACTATTCAGGCCACCCGTTCTCCTTCCATTGATTCTTTTGCACCTCTCAGACCTTCTCTCGTGGCCAAGCAGCCCCTTAGAAACAGCCTCTCATTAAGGCAGAACTAATCCCAAGGCTCAGATGAATGCAGCAACCCCTGCTCCTCACCAATGCCCAGGATCCACTTTAAATGCTGGAATGTTCGCAAGTGCAGCTTGAACAAGGCGTTTTTTCCCTGAAGCTGTTCAGGGACATCGAGGGACGTCACTGAAACATTTAAAGTGCCCCTGCAGGGAGGAGAGTCCAGGCCTTTGCTTTGTGTCTCATAAAAGTGCTCTGGAAATACAGAACGGGAGCTCGGCGCTGAAAGGTTGGGCTCTGCAGAGAAGAGGTGGCCTTTTTATTCGCCCACAAAGGGCCGTGCCCACCTACAGGGCTGCACAAACCAGCATAATAGCCGTGCTTAAAAAGGGAAAATATAGGCCAGAACCTGGCATTAACGGAGCTCTGAAAGCTGCTGCACTGACTGCAATCCGGACAAAAGAGATGAGAACTGGTCCCAGCGGTGAGGAAGGGGAGAGAGCCCCCAGGCACAACGCTGATTTTTGCCCTTTATTGCTATTTAGCTCATCTAAAGGCAAGCTGGAGGTTTAAAAGCCATTTTTAAAAATGGGAAACGATTCATTTTCTTTTCCCCCCAACAATATGTTCTAATCTTGTTCACTTCGCTGAGAACACGGTGGCACATTGGGAAGCACTGTGTGGCGATGGCTTTCCTGAATGGAAAAGAAATGTCAAACAGGACTTTTCAGCATGCACGTGTGAACTTTCCTGCCCTCCTCCAGCAGAAAAAGCAATAAATTCCCAGGTGACAGCTTTGGCCACATCTTCCCAGGAATGCTGGGCTCCTCTCGCATCACCTTGAGCAGGGACCTCCTCTTCCTCCTTTCCAAAGTCTAAACTCAGCCTCAGCTGATACAAAATTCTGGCCAGAGGGTCTTCTTTATGTATCAGGAATTACACACTCACAAAAAGGCCTTTTTTGCTTCTTATTTCCCCTCTCAGGAAGTCCCCAGCACCCTCTTCCCTTCCTCTGCCACCTCAGGGCTCTCTGTGGGAACACAGCAGAAGGCTCTCATTCTTCCAACTGACTATTCAAAGTTATGATGCCTTGGAGAGGCTGCCCTGGAGCAGAGGCTGGGCAGAGTGAAAGGATAAAGGGTAGGGATTTATTGAAAGGCCTTCCCAGGGCGCACCTTGGGCAGTGCAGGAGCCTCGCAGAGACTGCACCCAGGATAGACGGCAGCCACACGTTTTTGGGACAGATAGAAGTTCTGTCCATTTGCATATCAGAGGTTAATTGTCCAATTCCAGCTTCAGGCAGTGCAGTCCCATTCTCTCAGTTTGCTCCCCCCCAACTCACTTTTGTTTCCATTTCTCAGGGACTGAGACAGTGAGGTGTCCATGATTCCCAGGCCTGGAGAGGAATTGTTGTATCTGACCAAAATGGGAAAAGCAGTAGCTCACACTCTGTATGGAGCTCAGAGTGACACACTAGAGAACTGCAGGATTACAAACATATGAAAATATAAAAGCTAAAATCCTGAAGCATCAGTTCTATATCGATATGTTGATCTCACCCAGGCGTGCTGGCCATAACTGCTTCCTCCGGGAGAGAGCCTGCATCACAGCAAGTCAGCAGGAGCCACCCGCACATCCCAGAATTGTCCATTCAGGGGGTGCCCAGCCTGCACCCCAGCACACACACACCTACAGGAAGTCAACAAAGCCGAAGAACAAATTCGGATTTCAAAGCCACCAACCTGGCACTGCACGGGGCCCACCTGCCATCCTAGTATATCAAAAGGACCTAATTGAAATGACAACAAGTAATTACGACATGAAGATAAAACGCTTTTTAATGAATGCAAATCTACTGAAAGTTCAGCTTCAAGGAATGTCACTGACTGAAGCGAATTCTGGTGGTGTCCATCTGTAACACCGTTCCCACCCACCCTCTCCTCCTGGCAGCAACTCTTCCCTTCCCTCAGACACTCCAAATGGAGATAACAGGAACGAATAAAACACCCCAAATCACTGTGACAACATTTCAGCAGAAATGGGATATTTCACTGATTCTTCTGCTTGCTCGGGAAGAACCACAGTGCTCAAGGATTCACAGGAGCAGAAAACTGAAGGACACATAATGAGAGTTTTGTGTACTCCACTCACTCAGTGCATTTGAATCCTCATAATAGAATTAAATGACCCTTCTTACCTCTCTTACCCCCCTTTAATCCTCAGCACAGCATTTAACGCTTTCAGCCATGGTAAGAATATCCGGCTTCTTTCTAACACAAAAGATGTTGAAGCTATAACAGTGATGCCACCAACAATTAAACCTCCTTTTTCAGAGAAATGCTCCTCATCACCTTACCCCTGAAAACCTTTAAATGTTTCCCAAGTTTATTTTAGGGCAGATTTGGAAAAACCACTCCCTGTGTGGTGCCTAAACAGGGGGCTCTGAGTGTGGCTGAGGCAAAAACAGAGGTAATAAAGAACAGAAATGATAAAATGGCACTTTCTGTCAATGCCTCTGCGTAGAAGGGGCTCCTGTCAATCAGACCTGAGGACTTCCCAGTTCACCTGAATCCCTGTCACTCTCTCTGAGGTGTCAGGACAACATCCCGCAGCGGGTGCTTTAGATAAACATACAGGTTGGACTTGACGATCTCAAAGGCCTTTTCCAACCTGGTTCATTCTGTGATTTTTTGGGGTTATTACTGATTTCACTAAACCTCAGTATAGATTCAGCTTCTCTCTGGAAGCATTGTTAGAAGGCCTCGTTGTTACAAATAACCCCATTATAAACAGCCAAGGTCTTCCAATTAAGCAAGTGCAGGATAATAGCAGAGCACATTTTTCTGCTCTTATGCGGCAAATGGCGAAGTTTTGTCATTGTCTTCATGTCTTGCAATGCCTCTGACGTCGCAGTAGTCTAAAATAAATTCCCTGCTGGAGTATTTTGAGCCTCTGCCCCCTGCAACGGGAATTTCACCAGGCTGACAAAGCATGAATTAAATCTCACCTCTATGGCACATGGCTGGAGAGCGCTTTTGTGCAAGAAAATATTTCTTTTGACATTTTTGACGAAAGGGACGCATTTGGGTTTGTTCTACAGGCATTTCACACAAGGGCAAAGCGCTGCTATACCCACAGAGTTCGGGGGGGTTTACAAGCCCCTTTCCTTCCTGTGAACACACAGCTCTGTGTTGCAACAGCATCCAGAGCCAGAGCCCTTCTGCCACAAGGAAGACCCGGTTTATTTTTGTGTCAGCAGAAAGCTTTGCTTTCTTTTGTTGCTTAGGATTAAAATAGCCTGACTCAGTTGCAAAAGTCACAAGTTGCTATGGCTGGCAGGTTATTCAGGTAAAAACACAGAGTCCTGTGCTGATTCCACTGGAAAAGGAGAGGAATGGTTTCTGAGACAGCACACCAGACCTCCCTTAAGATTATGGAGCTGATGCCTTGGAGAGG